>PVLD010029714.1:0-17699 GCA_004027595.1 Dinomys branickii
TTTTTTTTCTGTTGCTGAGAGGATAAACTGTCTGACTAAATTTCCATGTCTGTATATGGGTCCATACATCTACAATTCGAAGATATCAATGGATAAAGCAACAACTACTGTTGAGACCATATCACCTTGTTTATAGATTAGTTGTGATTGTACTATTTTCTATGATAATGGGTGTCTGTTTGTCAATATGTTTTTGTACTTTTATGTTTCTAAAATAATAAAAAAAAAAAAAAAAAAAAAAAAAAAAAAAAAAAAGCCAGCATAAACCCTGGAGCCCAGTGCTGTGCTCTGAGGACTGTGAAGCCAGGCCAATGGCCAAGGGAAGCCTTTCCTGGCATCCAAGTGACTCAAAGTGTCAGTATCAGTCACTAGTCCTTGTCCTGCACTTGGTGGCCTGGACCTCTTGGTAGCTGAGGTCTCTATGTTTCCTAGGAGACTCCCCCTTTACTTATACAGAGACTTTTTCTAAAGCTTATCTATACTCAGTGTAAAGGGATTTCTATGCCCTAAACATTTCCCTTATCATTTGTCCATTGTCCACATCGACCATTTCCATCTTTGTTGGGTTCTATCATCTTTTGCCAGGCTGCGCATTTCCAATCTACTCCAGGACTCATATGCAGCACTGGGGCTGGAATGAGCCTCTCTCAGATAGTAGTAAATTTCCAGCTTTCAGATACTAAATCCTAGAAAATACCTGAATAGATGTAGGATCCAAGGTCTCCTGTGAACCTGGCTGTGCCAGGTCATCTTCTTGCTGGTCTTCATAGTCCACACTCTGGCCTCTGAGACCATACTGCTTCTGTTTCTCTTCATGTGGTTTTGTGAAAATCCCCCACCAACATTTCTCCCCATTATTTCTCATTTATCAGACCTCAAGTAAATGATGCATCTTGAAGGAAACTTCCTCTATCAGTTGAAGTCCCCTCAGTTCTTCCTAAGGGAGCTTTGTGTACCCCAGTCACGCATTCCACAGTACAAGTATCTCAATCTTTGCACGCCCACCTCCAGCCTGGTATAGGGTTGGCCTAGCTAAGCAGATTCTCAGACAGACACACTGAATTCACATTTTTCAAAGTGCAACTTACTAGACTGTCATCATGGAGAAATCCTATATTCAGTCTCTGCCTCACACCTCTCACCTGTACAAAAATGATTCTAATGGTGTATAACTCTTTAGGATGATAAAGTGATATGAGACAAAGGGTTCTGAGAGTCTTGAAATGGAGTAAAGACCAGTGAGTGCTTTTTTTTATTAAGATCAAAAGTGTTGTTTTATAACATAATAATAATACCTTGTGTTCCCAAGCAGTACAGTATATAACCATTTACCCAGTTAATTTTTACAGCACAATTATGAGGCAAGTGCTTTTATTATTTCCATTTACATATGAAAAGTTGAGGCCCAGAGAGAGTAATAAAGTTGCTGTCATTCAGTGACTTTTTGGTGAAGAAGAGTCTGATTGAAGGAGTCTGACTTCAGAGCTTTCACTCCTGTCAGCCTTCTCAAAATAGAATATGAAGCTTCCTTCTACATGTTAGTTGAAGGAATAATTCTTAAAATGCCATAGGTACTCTCTCTCTAAATATCGGATATGTTTATGGCATCCTGTGCACAATTACTCTATGTGCCGCTCAGAACCAGAAGTGTATGGTATGAAGGATCATAGGAATGACAAATAATTTATGTTTTACACTTTCTGGAATTCATTGCATTGGTATGGAAACCTTCATGATAGACCTAAGACTTGGATAAACTGTAACTAAAATGATGTGAATTGCTCAGTCCTCAAAGAAGGGCCATAAGACCAGAAACAGGAGGCAGATTAGAGCTGAGGAGAGTCAGGAGGCAGCATGATGTAGGAAAGCTAGTGCTTAAGATCAGGCGGACCTTGTTTGTCTGCTTCTGCCACATATTAGCTGACCCATTTGATTAATGTGTTAGCCACACCCATTCCACGTATGTTGCACTCCGGTATGTTCCAGTAACCATGACTACTTTCTGAACCCCAACTTTTTTCTGTGTAAGGTGAACATGGTAGTTCCTACCTTTGAAAGATATTTCAGAAAAGTCCCTGGGATGTACAGAAAGACACTGCTGAGATGTCTTCTATGAGTGATTTTCCCAACCATTTCCCAGGCTGTTTCTAGCTGGGACTGGGTATGGGCTCAGTTGTACAGGAAGGAGTCAGAGAAGTGAATGCAAATTCCAGCAGGAGAAAAAAGAATCCTCTAGTAAAGGTCAAGAGTAAAGTACTGGGAAGTAAGTATGATCTTGGAGCAGATATCAAAGCTAAGTCAAGTGAGCAACAAAAGGGTGGCATGAGCAGACGGAGCTATGGAGTAGGCCAGAGTATATTCCTGCTCAGTGTATCGATCAGTTGTTCCTGGCTGGCATCTGGCAATAGGTAGTATTAGGAAAGAGCGTCCCTTCTTTATTTGTAGTATATTTAGCATACTCCTAGAGTACTCCCTAACAATGCTCCTGGGTTCTTACCCACTGTTATTTCTTCTTATTAAGGTCACTTGTTACCTGGACGAAGGTGACAGGCATTGGTATACATTCCTTACTCATACAGAGTTTGTGTCTCTGAGGTTCTGAGCTTGGGATGTGGATTTTCATTTCCCCTTCTTTCTCAAGACCAGTGTGGAGAAGTGACTCATGTAAGTGTAAGTGTGCACAATTTGCAAACTTCTACCTACCTCAAATATGTTGCCCACAAGTATAGATAAGGATTACTTAACCTTATCACAGTTGACATTTTGGATCAAATGGTTCTTTCTTTGGGGATGTGTAGGGGAGACTTCACGGTGTATTGTATGGTGTTTAACAGCGTTCCTGGCCTCTACCCACTAAATACCCATGGCATTCTCACAGTGGTGATAAGTAAAGAATATGTACAGACATTGCCAAATGCTTCCTGAGTGCAATCTCCCCCATTCTTTTTAAAACCACAGACATGAGGAGTTACAGATCCATGCCACTTGAATCTGTAAGCAAATGACAACCTCTAATTTAGCTTCGTAAATAACAAAACGGATATTTTGGCTTCCACTGTTATTCTCCCTTTTAACAATTTATAACTTGTTCAGAAACCAGGGAAGAGTCCTTTCAGGGTGTTTTCAGTTCCAAGCAGTGCAGGTCTCAGGTGAAGTAGACCTCTGTTACATGAGTGTTTCAACCCTTCTGTAATTACTCCTCCCACAGACTGTGTTTGGACAGCTATAAAGGAGAGGGTCACAGGTCTTGCTACCAACCTGATACCTGTGGCTGAATTTCAAAGAGATGTTCCCTTGCGGTGTCCTGAATGTTTTAACTCTCAGGGTCTTGTGGCCAGAGAAGCCGGGTTTTATGGTTGATACATTGCGTCCATTTGAGAAGTTTAGAAAGTTAACTAAGTGACTCAGAAGGAGGCTGGGGTCCTTACTTTGTGATCATCCTGCGCCTCTGCAGGGGGAAGGCAGAGAGATGTGGGTGTGAAGGTCCCCCCCCACAGGGTGAGTAGCCTGCAATAAAAAGGGAAGTGAGGAAGGACTGATTGCTGATTCTGAGCAGCTCCAGCCTTCATCCTGGTCATCGTCTCCTGGTTTCAGGTGCAGACTGTTGAGCTTCCACCTGCGATTTTTCAGCCTTCTAGGATAGACTCCTTGGCCTTCACCGTAGACTCTTCAGCCTTCTGGGGTGGACTCTTCAGCCTTCGTGGTAGATTATTCAGCATTACATCAGAAGCCCCTCAGCCTCCTGATATGGACTTGCCTGGAGCACTAGTGAGTTCCAGACCTTGAACTGAACCCTTCAGCCTCCAGCACTGTGGCTGACTATCTTAAGCCAATGTTGTACTTTCCTATATATTTGTATATCTTGCATTATATCTGTTTCTCTAGTAAACTTTGTCTGATACACTGGGTCAAAGACAAGCTTTCAGCTTCACCTCGGTGGGTATCTGGCAGGTAGACCAGTTGGCTCTGGTCTTTGCTAAACTTTCTAGAATGACAGAGGCAAGATACTTTTATGGCTGAGAAAGTTTTCTGCAATGCTTCATTGAGAAGCCAAAAACCAAAGCCTAGCCAGCAAACTTTGGATTGGGTCTTCCAGAGGTTCTTTGTCAAACTGGGCCATGTTTCTGGCTGAGCATCACCCATGGGCACTGTGCCCCAGACAGGCTCAATCCATACAGCAGAAAGGCTCGTTTTCAGCTCTGCAGAGGCAACAGCCTTTAGGCTAATTAATAAATCATCAACACATTTGTGGTGTGAAAAATGAAATATTTATGCTTGCCAGAGTAATATTTCTGTCTTGCAGCCCCATGCTCTGTTGATGCCTGATGGAGGATGAAGTAAATACCAGCTGGTGTAGAATGAGTGGAATATAATTACTCTCTACAAAGTTAAGTGAATATTAAAACACAGAAGTCACAGGCATTGGCAGTTGTCCCTCCCTGACTCCATTGTCTGGTGAATGATATCCTGACCTGATGTTTGCCTCCCCAACAGCTCACAGCGGAGTTCTCAGTGAAGAGCTTGATTGCTAGTGATGTGGAAACAGCTGGGTCACAGGCATGGAGAAAGGCAGAAGTTGATCACCTTCAAGGAGCATGGAGAGATTTTTCAGATGCAGGACAGAATATGACGCTGTGAAAGGAATATGGCTTTGGAGCCAGAGAGATCAAGTTCTGAGTTCATTTCAGAAATGTACAAGTTGAGTTACCTTGACCAAGGTCTTTTACTTCATTGTACCTGAATGTGGTTGGCTAGAAAATTGGGTAGCTCCTTATGTCACCAGATAACCGTTCTACTGAAAGAGATTGCAGTGTTGGGTATGGTGAGGTAGAGGTAGAAGCAAGATGAAAGGACGGCTGTAGAGAGATGGGGTAAGTGGTCTAAGAATGCAAAGCTATTGGCAGAAGGGGTGCAAAGGAGCACTTGGGAAAGGCAAGACTGGACACTGTAGTGACAGGAATGGCAAGGGGGACCCAGATCATAAACCGGAACAGGAGCAGAAATGAAATGCCCACCACAGAGACTAAAAAGGCCAGAGGGATGGCCTGCCTACTGAAGAGAGAGGCAAAGAAGGGTGCTGGGTTAGGGTTAAAGCTGAGGGGTGCAGTTCAAGTGGAGTAAGTCATCAGTAGGACTTTCCGGCCTTGGAATAGTGTATATTCTTTCCTTTGAATCTGCGGGATCTTCATCCATGCATTCAACCAAACCCAAATAAAAAAATTCTAGAAAAAACTGCCCATACTGAATGCATATACCTTTTTGTCATTATTTTTCTAGATAATATAGTATAATAGTGATTTATATAACATTTACATGCTGTTGGGTATTATAAGTAATGTAGAGATGGTCTAAACTATATAGGACATGCATAGGTTAAATGCAAATTCTACAGCATAAAGGAGTTGGGCACCTGCAGAGTTTAGTATTCATAAGGGGGTTCTGTCACCAGTTCCTACGGAGAGCGAGGGATGACGTGTGTGTGTGTGTGTGTGTGTGTGTGTGTGTGTGTGTACATGCACAATTATGTGGTAATTTCAACTGAGAATTATTTAGAATTATAATTTTTCTTTTCTTTCTTATTTTACTGTTAAGAACTACTCAGGACTTCCACACATGGCAACTTGAAAATAATTTTGAAACTATGAGAATATTGATAGTACATGTTTCAAGATCATAGTTACTTTAGCATTCCAAGCAGAAAATAAATAATTGACCAAGATTCGGTCCTCTCCCTTCTGTCCTCACAGCACACACATACACACATATACACATGCACATACTCTCACCCCTCAACAAAATCTCCATCATCCAAACGCAGCATAACACTCTCGCAGTTCCTTTCTGAATTCTTTTCTTTCATCCCCCTTATTAAGTGCCTTCAAATAGATCCAAGCATAGCCTGACAAAGCCTGTATGAGGCCTGTGGGATTCAGTCTTACAGAATTCATTCCTTCACCTTCTCTGGAGCCTCCCTTTAGTGTACACTGATATCTCTGGTTAAAACTGCTGTGTCACTGGCCCCACTCATTGGCCGGGGAGGCAGGCAAAAGTGTTCAGTGGAGGGAAGAATGGGATCTAAAGGATATCTCCATCTTCTCAGCACCCCGTAGGACTCCAAAACCCCTGTCCTTCAAGAGCAGAAAGTCTCCTCAGAGTACAGCAAATCATCCACAAAATAATTACAGAAGTAAAAGGCTGTGTGCTTGAGTGTTGCAGCATTTAGTAGATGGTAGGTCTTCTAGGAAGAAAAAATAAAATCATCTTTTCTTGACACCTACTATATGGAATTACTACTCTTAGAATGCCAGCAAAAGAATCTCAGTTTGATATTTAGAGGCATCTCCTAAGGTAGGCGTTTTACAGTTGGAAAAACAGCCTAAAAATAACAGGTTGCCTTCACCCAAAAAGCATGTTAGTGATGGTAGAAGGTTTCAAATCCAAGACTATTATCTTTAATTTTTGCAATCATCCCATCTCTCCTGCTATATTCACCTTACCCCATTCCGAGTCCTCATTACTCTTTCCTTTTATTTTCATTTTTAAAACATTCTACATGTTTGGTGATTTTCATAAACGCCTGCCATTGATTATGTTCAACATTGTAATGTCTCAGCTTAAAGAAAAACATTATATTTATGGAATTCTTTCTAGATGCAGGTAGCTAGATGACACAGATTTGGCCACTGACATCCAAGTGGAGAGGATGAGCCCAGCTTGCCCAATGTCTAGCTGAGCTTTGTCTTCCTGAATGAGTGACCAGGAGAGGAGCTATTTGGGGAGCACAGGCACTGTGCATAGTGTGCAGGCAGAAGGCCACACAATGAGATCAAACATGGCCTCTCTGAAGACATGGTGAGCCAGCCACCCCATCTCTGCATTGCTTCCCTCCATGTGTGTACACATCATTTGTGTCAAGGCTTTCTTCCTTGTAGTGGAACACAATCGCTAACTTCCTAAGTGGTACAAGAGGTACCCCAACAACACAAAGAAAAAGAAAGCTCCTAACCTTTTCATATCCACTTGCAGGAAGCCTGGCAGCAGGGGTTAGTTGTGAGTGCCTCCCACACTTATTCCACTCTTGCCATTTACAAAATCTACATGCATCCTCTCTACCTGTTTCTCTGTAGTAACTGCTTTCCATGTGCATGAAAATATGATTTACAGCACTTCTATTTAATGTACTTAAACATGTACTGGCCATCCTTTTCCTGTATGTTTGCAGAAGAATGATTTTTAAATGAGGGTTAATTGTGTTTCTATCCCACGGGAGACATTTGCCAGTGTTTGGCAACATACTTAGTTGATACAGCTTTAGGGATAGGGGATGCAAGGGGGAGAGGCTGCTGTCAAACATCCCACAGTGAGCAGTGCAGCCTCCTGCAATGAAGATTTATCTAGCCTAAAATGTTAACTTTCAGACTGAAATGTCAATATGAGGTTGGGAGACCCTCTCTAGCATATTCTGTAATATAGTTGATTTGTGGTTGTATAAGCAGTCGCTCTTAATCAATACTAAGTTGTTTCTGCCAATGTAAAAAAGAGCACCATTGCCCATATGCACTTGAGACTATGTAAAGTGTTTTTCAAGAATTTATTCTTATGAATAGAACTCCTTGTACAGAGACTGTGCACAGATAATATTATGATACTGTGGCCAAGTCACCTTCTAAAAAATGCTTCCTTACTTTACACACTTTTCAATAGTGCCATAGACACTGCCTATTTCCCTGAGTCCTCACCAGCATTATATGTCATCCTTTAAATCTTCATGAACCAATGAAATTATTGTTGTTTCATTTTCACCCTCTGGTATGAATGAAGTCGGGCCTCATTTTGCCTGTTAATTGCCATTTTATATTTTTGTCTGTCTTGGTTACTTTTCTTTCATTGCTGGGACAAAATACCCAATGCTCTAAATTAAGGAAGGACAGGTTTATTTAGCTCACAGGTTGTGGAGGTTTCAGGCCTTACTCTGCTGGCTCCAAGGCATTGCCCAAGCACAACAGTTCAAGGCAGTAGAAGATAGCAAAAGCAGCAAGAACAAAAAGGTGGGGGGAACGAGCCCCTTTTCCTCCCTTATACTGTAAGCAGGCTCCCCTACCCAGGGAGTACAGTGCTCACGCAATCTTCATGCCCTCTTGCACAGGATGAGGTAGTTACAAAGTAAGAACGCTGGCTCCCTGATGAGCTGCTTAGTTAAACTTCTAAACTTCCCTAGGTGACACACATATCAATCATTGCTAACCCATTTTTTTCTGATTATTGTCCTTTTACTTATTAATTTGTAGAAGCTCCTCTCATATAGTGGATGCTAACAATTTTGGTAGGGAATCTGTGAGAGAAACATCCTGCCTGCCTTATCCTGCTACAAAGCCAGTTTAGGAAAGAATAAATGCATGAGGGTGTGGCAGCTGGGGGATACTGCATCCATCATGAATTAAAGAATCTTGGTTTATCTGGTTGCCCACAGTGAACCATGCAGGTGCTGTGAGACCTGTAATAGGAAATGAGCCCATTTCTACCCTCAGTGTTTCCGTGTAAACTTGGATGACAAAGAATGTATATATTGCTTTTGTTTTAATACTTGTTAGGAATCTAGGGCTTAATAATAGTCCATATTCTTCATGCATAATTAATCTATTGAAAATTAAGACAGAAAACAGCAGAAAGTATGTCAAAATAGTTCTTTTTTTTCACCCGTGAAAATGACACTGGAGAGAAAGGCATGTATTTGTAGATTGTGGTGCAGCACTGACTCCCAGCATGGGTAGACAGTCCTGCCCTACCTGTAGGCATGCTGGCATCCTGCAGGTCTCTAGGACAGGGCCAAGACCTCTCACACAAGGAAGGGCATGACGCAGAAAGAGGTGGACACGCCACTTGTGCTGAGGGGGACTGTGCCTGAGAGGAAGAGTATTTTTTCCACCTTTCTAAAGAAGATACATTACTTCATGTACCATGGGGAAAGAGGAGGTGAAGGGACAGAGAGAGGCCAAGAGCACTAAGTTAACGATGATATCCCACCTGGAAGGAAAAGCAGGGATGGAGACAAGTGTTGCTTCCATCTCAGATGGTAAAAATAATACGTTAAACTCTTAAAGACATAGGCATAGGCAAGAAATTTCTGAATAGAATCCCAATTGGACAAGAAATAATACCCAGAATTAACAAATGTGTTAACATCAAATTATAAAGCTTCTGTACAGCAAAGGAAACAGTCAACAGAGGGAAGAGACAGTCCGAAGCTACTCCCTAGGTAGAAGATTAATATCTAGAATACACAAAGGACTAAAATTTAGACCTTCTAAAATAAACGACCCAGTAAAAATGGACAGTTGAACAAATACTTCTCAAAGGAAGAAGTAAAAGTGGCTAACCAGTACATGAAAAGATGCTAAAGGTCTTTACCCATTACAGAAATACAGATCTAAGCAACACTGAGATACCACTTTGCTCCAGAAATAATGGGCCTGCATCAAGAACTAAAAAACCCACAAATCTATTGAATTCATCAGGGAAAGGAACTGTTCTACATTGTAAACTACTATAACCACTGCAGAAATTAGTATATGGAGATTCTCAAAAAACTAAAAATAGAAGTTATACTCAAGCATAAAAGATACCTATAATGATTATCTTCTCAAAAAAGTTCAGGTCATCCGTGGTAAGTGCACACCAGATACAGCAGCACAACAACTAAATTGCAGAAGTGGTCTTTGTGCCAATCAGTAGATGAATAGGTAAAGAAAACGTGGTATAGACACAGGGCGGAGTACTATTCGGGCATCAAGAATAGATTCATATGGGTCATTTGTTGGAAAATGGGTGGAACTTGAGACCATAATATTCAATGAAATAAATGAGACACAGAAAGCTAAAAATCACATAGCTTCTCTTATATGAGAAACTCAGAGCATAAATCCTTTAAAGAGAAAATAATGGAGAGACAGTAGAAACAAGGAGGCAAACCTTGGAGATGAGAAGGGAACTGGGCGCAGGGGAGTGAAAATGATCAACTTGCGATATGCACATTACCAGTTCCCAAAAGAGGCAGATGTTATGTATCATAAATATATCTTAATAAGAATGAACCCCACGTGAGAATCCTCTTTAAAGTGTTCTGCCCTTTTCTTCCTCCAAAATCCTGCACTCAAAGGATTGGTCTGAACATTTGTTCCCTCCCATCACCTCTGCCATCACATACTCTTCCGCACTCACCGATCCCTGACCCTGCTGTAGTAGCAGCTGTCTTCACATTCAAAGGTGTCATACGTCCACATATGTCTTCCCCTGCTTTCCTTCTGTCTTCCTTCTCCAGCCCTCTGGGTGAGTTTGTATTTCATACCCACAAGCTTTTTGGACACGCAACATAGGAGACCCTCAGACCTTGTTTTTTGTTTCTACTTTATTATTCTCCCTACACCCTCTCTCTCCATTTACTGTTGTTTCTGAGTATTTGTAAGTCTTCTTTCTTTATCCTCTCTCTGCCCCTCTCACTATATAAAAGGTTGATCTTCCTCAGTGGGCCACCCTCAGCTTCTTCTCAGTCTCTATCTTGTAACTATCTGATTTCATCAGTCAAGGATGGAATGAAATCAGACATTTACAAGTTTCAAAATGTGTCTCTCCTTACCTAAGCCACACACATGGGCACCTGTGTTTGCAATGCTTTGTGCATATTTACATTTAGCTGTCATGCTGCCATTTCAAACTCAACATGACCAGATCCTATTTTCTTCCTATATTTGTCTGTTAGTACCATTAGGATTTGTTCAATTAAACATTTAGGCAGCATCTATGTGAGGCTCCACATATTTTGTAAATTACAGGTTTCATAATTTTTGATTAAAATTTCTATTACCCAACAGATTAAAAAATACTCAGAAATTTAAACATGTCTCCTTACTTTATAAATATAGCTGAATCACAGTGCTCAGATATTTTATGTCACATTATTCTGAGTGTTTCTATGAAGGTGTTTGTTGGAGGATGATAATATCTAAGTTAGTAGATTTTGAGAAGGGCAGATTGCACCCCGTAATGTAGGTGGGTCTCCTCCAATCAGCTGAAGCCCTCAGTAGATCAAGCACTGATCTCCACTGAGCAGAAGACACCTGGAAGCAGACTGATTTTGCATATACCTGGATCTTCAGTCTCCTGATCTACCCTACAGAACTTGGATTTTCCATGCCTCTCCAGACATGTGAGCCAGTTCTTTAAGATCCCACCCTCCCTCCTTCCCTGATCCTCCTTCCTTCTTTCCTTCTCTTCTTTCTTTCCTCTCTCATGCTCTCTCTCTTTCCATGTTTTCATATATTAATAAAGGGAAAACAGCAAGATAAATAAACAAAAGTAAATGAACAAAAAAGTAAAACTTTCAAAGCCACGACCCACACAAGTCTGGGGCCCAAGCACATCAAGGCACCTGCCCTTTCGGGTATATGACACATTCCCCATGGCCTGCGTGCTGCTATCTGCTAGTCTTTCATCTCAGACTATTCTTCTGTTTCTCTTGGTTTGACTTTTGTCAGCTTCTCCAGGCGAGTTCAGAGAGGATGTTCTTTGTGCTCTGATAACCTTCTGTCCCCATCTTTATTTCTGCGAGTCCCAAGCAGATGTCAACTAGTAAAATTCTGACTTTCTCAAAAGATTTAAACTCCTTGAAGGCTGGAACTCGTAGTCCTAGGATTCAAAATGTCTTAAATCCATTTTTGTAGAGTAGAATACCTTTAATACACAGCTAACTTATCCCCATTACACTTTTCTTATATTCAGATGTATAAACAATTCACTGGGAGATAATCAAACCCTGCACCCTCCTCTCTGTGTCCTTGACATTGAAGCATGACTTGTATCCACACTTCCTTGTGCACTGAAGTGTCATTTTGACTTCAAACTGGAAGCCCAGGGGTCAAAGCCAGCTGACTCTTGGAGATCCCAGGTCATGGAGCCTGCTGCAACCCCTCAGAGATTCATGGCCTACAAAAGAGACAAGCTTTATTGACCCTCAGACCTTCAGGTAGAAGGTGGCTTTGGAGGAGGCTGCTGTTTCTTGCTTTGCTAAGATACACAAGTGCAGAGACTCTTACACTGAGGCCACCACACCTAACCTTTCCTTAAACCTTGGAGAAATGATCAACTCCTCGGTCATAGGCTGAGACTCCTTGTGGGTCAGGACTCCATTCTCCCCTTAGAACTCTACATTATGTGCAAAAGTACACACAGTAAATTTTAGTAGCTGTCAGTACATATTGCCTTGAGTTGAATGGTATCCTAGGGAGTCCATGTATCTCACTTTGGAATGCTGGTTTATTTGAATAAAAGAGAAACATATTTGGGGAGTTTTAAGGGGAGCTAGAAAGATATGTGCTCCTTCCTAAAAGATGGATCACTAACATTACAAGTTATTATTTCATGAAGCACTTGCACTTAGATCATGAGATTAATATGAGATGCATTAAATTTTGAGTTTAGCACTTATCGCACGATATTCTTTTACCTCTATGGTTTCAATCATTTCATCTGTGAGTCCCTTCATAAGATTGTTGTGAGCAGTAAATGAATTATAATGTATCAAAGTGCCCGTAACCATAAGTCCCTCAATAACATGGTTGTTGAATCTGAGTCTTCAGTACCCTTTTTATTGTAGACAATCACAGTGTTTCTCCTCCCCAATCTCTGTGTTGTAAACCTTGCCAAAACACTCAGACTATGTTAACCTCGCAGTAATAAAGAAAAACACCAAGGTAATTTGGGATGCTTCCAATAGCAAAAATGTCTATTAAAATTTGAAGATGTTTTAAAAATTACATGACCACAATGGCCTCTTTCTGTTTTGCTTGGGAACTAGAGGTGAACATTATATTTCTAGTACTTGGCTTTCATTGTTCACTTCAAGAAAAGACAATTTAAGTGCTGATTATTAGAGCCTGTCAATAAATTTCAGAACTAAAGCAAATACCACTCAACTGACTGACAGCTACAAATTAATTTTGCTTTCTTTAAACAACTAACCAGTCTAATGTTCGTGCAGCTGACAAGCCTCAGTGTGGCTCTCATGGCTCAGCGCCGTGTAGTTCATCTGTCATCCTGTTGTGCAAATTATTTTGCCTTTGCTCAGCTTCTTAATGGGAAGACAGTGCAGTCTGTTCACACACCTTGGTGGCAGGGTGCTGGGTTTAGAATTCTGCCTGCAGAGCAACACACAGGCCCGCCAGGAGTTGTGGGTGACAGCAACAGCCTCCCACTGCTGAGGGACCAACCCTGCTCCATTTATGATTTCTCATCCCAGTTCATTCAGCGACATGTGACCAGACACTGTGTCAAGTGATCAGGATAAAATGAAAAATGCTGCTCACATCCCTTTCCATAAAGATATCATAGGCTAAGTGGGAGAAAATGCTAATAAGGTCTATTTGTTGTACCCCTTGTGGGAACTGAGTCTGCAAATGAGAAGGTGCTTATATTAGGGCAGAGGTTAGAGTGTGAAAGTGCGTGCCCAAAGAGGTCACGTGCACCTGGCATTGGCTCTCTTTTCCAGTGAGGTATGTGTACACACAATAATGTTCTCAATTCTTCGTCATGGGGCTCGGGAATTTGTATGTGTGTGTACACTGATGTAGTGACCACCAAGACAAGATACTTCATGCTGCATTTTCAACTCCCAAGAGGACTTCCTGCTACTCCTTCCTGGTGAATCCCTCTCACCTCCAGTGGGTACCTACTACTTTATTACTATGGATTAATTTTGCATATTTTTGAATCTCATAAAAATGGACTCATATGATGATGGACTTGTATCAGTGTACCATGGATATGCTGTATGTACACATCTGGAGCTCTTCTTACTGCCAAGAAATTATTCAGTATAGATGTTGATATTTGAAGAATGAGTGCAGGTTGCTGTCAAGGGGAGGTTGGGGAGAAACAGGGTAAATTTCAGTTGGTCATATCTATGGGTAGAGGTTTGATACAGGAGACTGGTCCAAATAAAAGACTGAAGCTACATTGTGAAAGATGTAGAATGTATTTTTTTTTTTTTTGGTCTTTTTGAGACAGGGTCTTGTTATGTAGTTCAGGCTGGCCTTGAGCTCACCTTGTAACCCAGGCTGGGCTTGGACTCAATGATCCTCCTGCCTCAGCCTCCCTAGTGCTGGGATCACAGGCGTGTGTTACCATGACCCGCAAGATGTAGAACGCAGTGCAAGATGTGTCTGTTTTGGAGGTCAGTCCCCAGAGTCGTGGTGCTTCACTCTGGGGTGTGGTATAATTAGATGCAAGCATTAGACCCATTACTCTGGCATGAGCATTCAGAATTCAGAGAGCAGCCAGAAGCCAGACACAGGGAAGTAGAGCAGAGGCTTCTGTAGTGACCCAGATGGTCTGATTTGGATTCAAGGACACGGAGAAGAGGAGTAATCAGAGATGGCAACCTGTTTGGACATGAAAGGGAGGAGTGGGAGGAGTCAAGGCAAGCAATTTCCTATATTGGAAAACTGGGTTGTAGAACGTAAGCAGGTACAGCTGAATAACTAAGAAATAAGCCACCATTCTGATGTTTGCTTGAAACAGATGCGAGAGTGAGCACATCCAGGTTCCGCTGGTACCGGTCCCACCCAGGTCCACTGCCCCAAACCTTACAGCACAGCCTGCAGAGCAGAAGACCCTGTGGAATCATGCATATTTAATTTAGGCCCAGGTCTAAGTTCCCTGGGCCTACTTGCTGTCACTTTGCCATTTCAGAGAACAGCATACCAGTGCTTTTCATCCCGGCCCTGTGGTGGTGCCCTTTCTGAGAGAATAAGCCTCTAGTACTGTTGCCAAGATCCAGTGACATTTGCCATGTTTGAAAAGGCCTCATTTTGAAGAATGATTATTGATTCTTTTTCACATTTCAGATCACTCTTTTGATGCTGCCTTTTACTGGCCCCAGCAAGCAACCCTCAGCTGAGTTCCAGGCTTTCTGACACAGTTCACCCGCCAAGAATGCGGCATTCCTCCAAGTGGCACTCACCCTGGTCCAGTCTGCACAGAAAGTCACTGTTGCCATGAATATTTCATCATGTGGAGGAGCTTCGCCCAGCCTCGCCTGGGTGGGTGTAAACATGTAGATAAGCTTGTAAGTGGACACAGGTGATGATGAAAAGTGTGGGAATAGGAAGGAGAGGCATCGGTGTGCTTCATTAAGAAGAATAGTAGCAGTTCTGGGACCACACCATCCCCACTCAGCTATGGGCTTGCAGATGCTGCAGGGAAGAATTAGAAGGGGAAGTCTGCAGAGGGTCTGTAGACCAAAAAACAAGGATATACAACACATTCTAATTTTATACAATTGACTCTCAAGGAATACATACTGCAAAGAATTCCTAAGTATGGATAGACTTCCTGCAACTGAAAGCCCTGATTTCTGATTCTACAATCCAAAAGATACTCTGTTATCTATCTTAAGAGCCCTAATATCACCTGTGTTTGAAGTGAAATTTGACATTCGTGGCAATGAGAGTTTTGTGAGTCTGATGGGAACAATAAAGGCAGGAATAAGGCTGGACGCCTTGCTATACACTCCACACATCTGAAGGGGGCTGCTTATTCTCCATTACATACACCCCTTGACATTACATTGCCTTCAAGAGGTTGACAAGGAGAATAAATAGGACACTGTTTGTCAATGAATTTTTACAGCTAGAAGAAAAGTTTTATCAAACACTAATTTAAGTCCTCCATGGAAGGTAGGGCTAGCAGCTCAAGATATTTGATAATATATAAGTATATATTGTACAGACATATAATGCATATAAATTATGTAGAGTTGAGTACTTACCCAAAGAAGGTAAGGTCTACATTTGCTAATAAAGGAGTTAGCATCATGCATAAATTATTTTCTTTGAAAGTTCTGGATCATAAGAGGAATGGTTTCCAAGCTGACATTCGGTAAAGAGCTGGTTACTGTATACGCCATGCCTTTCATGCACAGAGAAAGAATAATGAATTTACAAGTGGTAAATCCATGGTCCCAAATGTCCCTTTATGGGGTACTAAGTCAAGTAACCAATATTTTAGACAACTGAACAAAAAGTAAGAATGGAAAAAGCTAGGCACTATCTCAGATAAATGAGTTCTACTTTAAAAACAACTAAGAGAATTCCAAAGTGCGTTATGGTCAGAGGCACCGGAGAAATCACCCTAGGAAGCCAGAGAGCAAATATGGACCTATGACAACTTCTTTTGGACTCATGGATGCTGCTTTACAGGCTTTGGGATCCTGCTCACCAAGCTATAGATATTTCCACTTTTTTTTTTTTTTTGCGGTACTGGGGATCGAACTCAGGACCCTGCGCTTGCTAGGCAGGCGCTTATTCCACTGAGCTATATCCCCAGCCCTATTTCCACTTTTTGATGGCTCAGGATCTCAAGAATCTTTCAAAAATCTTGTGATGGTCTACCCTTTTAAAGGATTTATTATTTTGGGCAGTGTCAACCTCTGCAATAAAATTCTCACAAAATCTTAGCGTCATA
Organism: Dinomys branickii; assembly: GCA_004027595.1. Lineage (NCBI taxonomy): Eukaryota > Metazoa > Chordata > Mammalia > Rodentia > Dinomyidae > Dinomys > Dinomys branickii. The sequence continues at coordinate 16,516 of PVLD010029714.1, forward strand.
GGACAATAAAGACGTATTTCTTGCTCATGAAATAGCACAATGTGGATATGCCTGGTCAATAAGTGACTTTTCTCCAGACAAGGACAGTGTAACCCAGATCCTTCCAACTTGTTGTTTTACCCTCGCTTAGAGTCTTTGGCAACCAGGTGACAGATAATGAAATAGAGGATGAAGGAAACATACCCTCTTCTCAACTGCTGTTGACCCAAAGCAACAAGCCATGCTTCTGCCCATTTACCTTTGGCAAATCCTTGTTGCATGGCCTTATCTAGTTTCAAGGGATCAGGAAGCCAGTGACTCTAATCCCTGGCTGGGCCTCCAGCGGAGTAAACTCAATAGTAAAGCTGAATTGTTTTTATTCTTGGTGCTCTGGTCAGAAGATTTGTGCCCCCCAAATTCGTACGTTGAAACATATTCCCCAGTGTGACAGCATTAAAGAGTAGGGGTCTTTGGTCATGAGATTAGTACCTGTGTAGATGTGGTCTCATCAAGCTCCTTTGCCCCTCCTTCCAGGTGAGGGTTCAGGCAGAAGGCAGTACCTGTGCAGAGGATGAGTCCTTACTACACAAATATCCGCCTGTGCCTTGACATTGGACCTCTCAGTCTCCAGAACCGCAAGCAATAAAATTCTGTTGCTTATTAACCCTTCCTCCCACCCCTAATTTGTGGCATTTTTGTTGCAGCCACCCCAATACTTTGTTAATTGATTCCAGTTCTTGAGTGTAGGCTCAATATGAAAGTCCTCTCCACATGCACACGCTGTATTTATACTCCATAAAGATAGAAAGACCAATAAGTCTTTCTTCTGAGGCATCTTCTGCCGGAGGGAAGCTCACTTTGTTTTAGTGGCCATTTAGCCACAGTCTTCTCTTGATAGCTGTTTGAAATTAATTCACTTAGTGATAATGGTGGACCCCAATAGCAATTGATTTTTTTGTTCTTACGAAGTCCTTTAGAAATGACATCTCAACAACAACAACAGCAGAAAAAAAAACACCGCTTGTTGCTGCTTTACATATTGTTATCTTCGAAGTGTGTGTTCAGGCTAACACATACAGATATACACTATTAATCTAATATCCTGTCTTCGATTATTGCTTAGCATTAAGTGATATAATACAATAGTAGAACCATGTTAGCCCTCCTGCACATATGTATGTTCATATATATTCCTCTATACATAC
>PVLD010029715.1:0-17702 GCA_004027595.1 Dinomys branickii
AGCGGAGTTCCAAGAGCTGGTCCAGGCCTGGAGAGGAGAGGGCGCAGCCAGGAAAAGAGGCAATGGTGGTTGGGAAATGTTGTCAAATCCAGTGTGAGGATGAGAGGTTGCAACAGCCACTGAAGCGGAGTCCCCACCCTGCAGCAACCTTCCTAATCAGCACCTGGAGGCAAGGTGGAGCCAGAGCAGCCAGTACACAGCCCACCACACCCAGCTCTATGCCTGCCTCGAGGCTGTGGCCTCCTGCTTCTCCACTGTGTGGGCTGCTGCCAGTGGGGAGCGGTGGGGTGCATCGGCACCCACATCAGAGCCACAGCAACTCCCAGGGATCCAGCCAAGGAACAAACGGGAACTGGAGCACAACAGCAAGAGAGAGCTGCAGATGGAGGTGGATCACACGACACCACGCCCTTCTCACTCCAACATCAAGCAGGAAGCATGAACTGAGTTACTGGGCTTCAGCTCCCACCCTGAACGCCCTCTGTGAGCACCTTGAGCCTCGGCGGCCTGTGCAATCACCACTTGTTCCTGACAGCAATGGGACGAGTCCACAGGCTTTAGGACTCACCCCAGACTACTGATACGAGCAACAAGAGTGTCTCCATACTGCTTGCATATATGAACCTTGTATGAACCCATGGCAACCGGGTAGGCAGCAGAGAGAGAACCTCCTGGAGGAATGCCACTCAGACATAGGAATATAGCAACATGTGAAGGACAGAGAGGAAAGAGGTGGATATCCTGAACTCAAGAAGGATCTGAAATGGGAACTGAAGCCCTCGCAAAGTCTAAGCAGAACCTCCTCTGGAGGAGGGGATCCCAGATCTGACATGGCGCAGTTGGAGGGAGACGAGATAGAGAGGGAGGAGGTTGCCCCTCCAACCACACCCTTGGCCCACGCCCTCGTTTCGGCATTCATAGCTTCAGCTTCGGAGACCCATTGCCCAGCTGCAAGGGGTGGGGAAAGGTAATACTGGAGATCAGTAGGAGGTGGGAGGAGAAGAAAGGGCCTCTGGCATCAAGGCAATGGGACAGAGCCAAAAGGGTCACAGTGGGCGCCCCATGGAGGTGCGTGCCCCGCGGCTGCTCCACTGAGGGCCCTGCGGCTACTCCGCTGTGGGCCCCGCGGCTGCGCCGCTGCGGGCCCGCGGATGATCCGCAGTGGGCCCCGCGGCTGCTCCTCTGCTGCTCCGCAGTGGGCCCGGTGGCTGCTCCATTGAGGGCCCCCGCTCAGGGTACCTCATGGTCTAGACCCGCCCCCACCCATAGCCCGACAGGGTGGAGCCAGGTGGTCCGCTGTGAGCATATGTGCTTTCCCACCTCCGACCATGGCAGTTTGTATACACCCGTGTATGTTATAGTATAGTCTGAGGCAGCTATATCTCCTCCCAAGGTGAGAGTCCAAGGATATAGATAAACCCAGGAGTACAGTTATTATCACAGGGAAGATGACTGATTGAGTGGTAGGGCAACGGAAATGAGGGAGGAGAAAAATTAAATGATCAAATGGGCCATCATCTATGTAACTGAGTAACAAAGGTGAAGGTAACATTATGTAGGACAGCATCCAGAGCTAATTCCCTTCTATGTTCTCTATAATTCTGTATTTCCTCAGTTGTTTTTGTATTAAGAGAAGTGAAGATAACTTTATATTATACAGCATCCAGTGCAAATTCCCTACTATCTTCTCTATAATTTGGTATTTCCTTTAATGTTTTTGTGTTAACTAATGTGAAGATAACTATGTAATACAACATCCAGTTCTAATTCCCTCCTATATTCTGTATAACTTTGTATTTTCTGTATTGTTTATGGCTTTTCTGGTTCATATGTCTCCATTCTTTTGTCTTTAAAATAAAATTTTTTTTTTTTTTTTGCGGTACTGGGGATTGAACTCAGGACCCTGCGCTTCCTAGGCAAGCACTTATTCCACTGAGCTATATCCCCAGCCCTAAAATAAAATTAAAAAAAAAGCTTTTGTCTCTCTGAGGGAAAGAAATCAAGAAAATTGCACATGAGCTGGGATTGGAAGAAAGTGCAGATTTTTTTCTAGAGTGAGGAGGTATCTTCGTTACTTTCCCCCTTACTGGGACAAAAAGACCTGACCCCACAAGTTAAAGAAGGAAAGGTTTATTTCCGCTGACAGTTTAGAGTTTCCAGTCCACAGTCAGTTGGCTCCAAGGCAGGGTGGCATGGCAGAGGCGGAACAGTCCATGGCAAGCGGGCAGGCTGCAGACAGAAAACACACACACACAGCAGCAGTCTGCCCTCCCTCTCTCCCCTTAGGTTCCCCCCATGCTATAACCCTGTTGATTGGTGCCACCCACACTCAGGGTGGGGTTTCCCTTATCCACACCCAGAACTATGCTTAAGGGATCAGTGGACTAATTTAGTACCACATGCCCTTAATCCCAGCATCACATGTTGCTCTAGATCCAGCCCCCTCTGAAAAGCCCCACATATGAGCGCAGGAGGTATTAGGAGGACACCTAGATAAAGCCATGACAGGTGGCCAGGGTAGACTGTGGCGGATTCATGTGGTTGGACTTGTTCTTAGCTGCCTTTTTTGAGAACTGCTCCCCACCATGTTCCCTGCACACAGGAAGTGTTGCAGCCACCACACTGGGGCTATGAGGAGCCCCTGGCCATAAACAAGACGGATGTCATTCAGCTTTTCTCACTTGTGAATTGGTGCTTGTTGGCGCAAATTGGTCTCTGTGTCTACGGCTAGTTTCTTTGCTTATTCTGGTGCTGGAGATGGAACCCAGCCCTTGACCCCATGCTAAGCACATGTTCTAATGCTAAGCCACACCCCCTGCCCCTTCACTGAGGCTTTTTTTGCTTTGGTAGTTTGAGATTAAACACAGAGTCTTCACACACAGCACGCCAGGCTCCAGCTCTGAGCTATACCCCAACCTTAGGACTGAAGACTTTGAACCTTTAGGAGTGAAAATCATCTATAATCTTGCAACCATACGCGAGCAGGAGAGGAACAAGCTCTGAGTTTAGAGAAGAGGGGACAGCTGGGCGTGGTGGCACACTCCTGTAATCCCAGCACTCGAGAGGCTGAGGCAGGAGGATCTTTGCAAGTTCGAGACCAGCCTATACTACATAAGTCAGCTCAAGGCCAGCCTGAACTGCTTAGGGAGACCCTGTCTCAAGAAAGACAAAAAAAAAAAGAGGACAGGAAGAGGCTGTAGGGCTGCAGGGAGCAGTCCCAGGCACAGGCTTCAGTGCCACGGCCAGATGTTCTACTGGTGGGTTTTACGAGTCTCCTTCATGTCCTTGTAAACAGCTGCTGGTTTTTAGCCAGGTGTGGTAGTGACCCCAGCACTGTGGGAGGCTGAGGTAGGAGGACTGCATGTCTGGCAATGTAGCAACTTAGCAGCAAGACCCTGTCTCAAAGTAAAAAATAAAAACGGCTGGGACTGTAGCTTGGTGCAAAGGCCCTGGGTTTGATCCCCAGGACCAAACCAAACCAAACAAAAAAACTTCCCTTTTTTTTGGCTTGTTCGTGTGTGTTTTAGTTTTAAAAGTGTTTGACTAGGACACAAAAAAGGGCCAAACATTGGCGTTTATGAGAAGAGGTGGGGTCTCAGGTGTCTTTTACAGCAGCCCTGGGCAGCAGCTGGTGGGTGGTGAACCCAGATGCGTCGCAGGCCGCCAGGCACCACACACAGAGCTAGACAGCCAGGCTGCAGCTCAGGGGTGAGAGCGCCCGCCAAGCCGTGGGCTCCAGCCCCAGCACGCATGCGCACAAACGAGGCTGCTTGCTAAGCAAGGCTCCACAAATAAAGAGCTGCGGTACGCGTGCAGAGTAATTAACAGGCTCAGGGCTGCGGAGGTCTGATCTGGTTGAAAGCGTTGGAGGAGGCATGGAAAACCCATCTGGTAAGTGAAGGTTTTCTGGCTGTGTTTAGGCCTTGGGCAAATTTGTTGACCTTCAATTTCCGCATTTATAGAATGAGAATGTCAATATTTAGCTCATAAAATTTGGTAGAAAGCTGGGCATGGTAAAGCACCTGTAATCCCAGCACTCTCAGAGGCTGAGGCAAGAGGGTCACAAGTTCAAATCCTGCCTAGGCAACTTAGAGGTTTAGCAAGATTCTGTCTCTAAATAAAAAATAACTGATGTAGCTCAGTGGGAAGCCCTGGGTTCAAGCTCCAGTACCACAAAAACGGGGGTGATTATATGACATAATAAACTGGCCAGGTGCGGTGACACACGCATGTAACCTCAGCACTTGGGAGGGTGAGGCAGGAGGATTACCACAAGTTCAAGTTCAGCCTGAACTGTGTATAGTGAAATCCTGTCTCCAAAAGAAAGAAGAAAAAAGTAAATACTAATAAGCACTCCGAGATTATTATCTTTCCATGTTCTGAATCCCTCTGCCTTTTTTTTCCCAGTAGTGGGACTTGAACTCAGGACTATTGCGCTTGCCAGGCAGGTACTTATGCCACTGAGCTATATCCCCAGTTCCTAGATGTTTTAGTTTTTTTTTTTTTCTTTGTATGCATTTCAGGCTGGTCTTGAACTCACAATGATCCTCCTGCCTCAGCCTCCCAAGGGCTGGGATTACAGGTGTGCGCCACCACGCCCAGCGCTCCTATGATTCTTAAATGCTAATAACATATATATTAGCCTTATTTACTCTTTCAAATTTTTTTGCTGTCCTGGGAGTAGAAGTCAGGGCCTCTAGGCATTCTAGCTGTACCACTGAGCTAGATTCCCAGCCAGATTTACTCATTTTTTTAAGTATTTCAAGTACCCTGATTCTGTGTCAAAATCAAGTCAAAAGCCTCCATACAGCGATGACATCTTCAACTGTTAAAATCTCTCATCATTCCTGGGTGGTTTTCGGGCCCAGAGGATGGAAATCTCAGTGCTCTGCCTGCTGGTTGTGGGCAGCTGCGAAGAAACCTGTGTCTGAGCTGCTGGTCAGCTGCTGATAAACATTTCCACATGTTGACGCTTTGAGAACTGAAGATCTGGGTTTAGAGCTTAGCAGGAAAAAAAAATCATTGAAGGTATTTCCCAAATGACGGGATTTAATGAGCCAAGGAAATTTAATTATTTTCTAGTGTACTTTCTGGTTTAGATTATGAGTTGGTGCGAGCAGTTGTTCGCACTAAATTTTTTTTAATGTGCTTCTTTTATTATGTTTATGGTTACAGCTAGAAGACAATTATTTAGCAACCTGAATACAAGAGCTCTCTTTTTTTTTCTTTTTTGTCCTTTTGAAGCAGGGTCTGGCTGTGCGGTTCACGCTGGCCTTGAGCTCACGTTGTAGCTCAGGCTGGTCTCGAACTCGCAGCGATCCTCCTACCTCTGCCTCTCGAGTGCTGGGATGACAGGCGTGTGCCACCACGCCCAGCCAAAGAGCTCTTTTTTCATAAAAAGATTCTTCAAATAATGGAAGACCCAGCCTGTTCCTCATCCACCCCATAACTCTGTGTTTCGGTAGCACATGTAAGAGGACCAGCGTTTCATCCAAAATTATCTGATTGCCCCCTGATAGGACTTAGGAAGAATATATATTTATTTTTAGATCCTCACTCCACGCTGAAACAAAATATAAAGAATCCCAGGGCAGCAGATGGCTCATTCTGAAGGGAAATACAGTAAAACAAAAGCAGGTATTAGCATTTAGGGACTAAATAACAAATTAGTTACATGGGGCCTCTCAAGAACCGGAGTTTACATCTGAAATTACACAGGCTGGGGCTTCCCAAACTGCTGCCTGGGGCGGTTCAGCCACACTTGGCACCACTAAATCTTTTGGAAGAATTACATACAGATAATAGGTAATAGACACACCATTATTATTTTTTTTCATTCATGCCTATTCTTTATTTGTGCATGGTTTTGTTGTTGTTTTGGTATCGAAAATTGAACTCAGGACCTCATGCTTGCCAGGCAGTCACTGCACTGCTGAGCTATATTGCCAGCACTGTTTTGTTTTGATTTAAGTTGCAGTGGCCAGGGATTATAGCTCAGCAGTTACAGCACCCACCTGCCAAGTGCCAGGTCCTGAGTTTGATTCCCAGCACCTAAATAAATAAATAAATAAATAAAAATTGCAGTATTTGGGATTGAACCCTGGGCCTTCTCATCCAACTGTATCTACGTCCTTTTTTATTTTGAAACAGGGTCTCACTAACTCACTACATTGCTCAAATAGGAGACTCAAATTTGTGATTGTCCTGCCTCAGCCTCCCAGACTTCTAGGATTATTACAGACCTGCATCATCATTCCAGGCTCCTAGCCCTTCTCAAATTTTATTTTATCTATCTACATATTTATTTATTTTATTTTTGGTTTTTTGAGACAGAATCTCACTATATAGTTCAGGGTGGTATTGAATTTACTATGTAGCCCAGGCTGGCCTCAAACTCCAGGCCATCTTCCTGAGTGCTTGGGATTACAGGTGTGTACCACCATGCCCGGTCCTTCTTAAATTTTATTTTCATTGCCCAGGATGGCCATGAACTTCTCATTCTCCTGGCTGAGAACCAATTTTTTTCTTTTTTTTCTTTCTCTCTTTCTTTTATTTTCTTTCTTTAGTGAAACAGCATCTCACTTTGCAGTTCAGGCTGGCCTTGAAATTCATAGTGATCCTCCTGTCTCAGCCTCCAAAGTGCTGGGATTACAGGTGTGAGACACCATCCCTGGCACAAATTTTATTCTAAGGAGAGGAAAATGAGTGTTTCTGTTCAGTTGCTATTCTTTTTTTTCTTTTTTAACAAGGTCTTGCTATGTGATTCAGGCCAGTCTTGAGCTCGCTTTGTAGCTCAGGCCAGCCTCAAACTCGCAATGATCCTCCTGCCTCAGCCTCCTGAGTTCTGGGTTTACAGATGTGTGCCACCACACCCACCTCAGTTGCTATTCTAAATGTTGTATGTGCATTAGCTCATTTCATTCTCATGATTTACTGAGGTGGGTATTGCTTGAAGACAGAGTCTGAAATTTTAAGAACTTGCTCAAAATGGGCATGGTGGAGCACTCCTGTAATCCCAGCCCTTGAGAGGCTGAGGCAGGAGGATCACAGCGAGTTTGAGGTCAGCCTGGTTTACATAGTAAGTTGAAGGACAGCCTGAATTACAGAGAAAGACTCTGACTCAGAAAAACAAGTACTTACCCAGGCTCACAGAGAAAAGCTCAGAGGCCAGCTGCCTGAAACCCACCCTGCTCTGCCTGTGAGGCCAGGGAGAGGATGGGCCCCCTGCAGCCAGGGGGTAAAGGAGCTGGCGGGGGCTCAGCAGCATGAGTATTGATGACAGTCTTGGAAGAACCAGATATTCTGGCACCAGGAACCGAACTCAGGACCTTGCACTTGCCAGGCAGGCACTTGTGCCGCTGGGCTACATCTCTGGCCCTCCCAACTGGGATATTCTGAAACGGGCTCCAGTTTCAGCCTTGCCTGTGGCCAAGTGTGCGCAGTGCTGGACCTTTCTACCTGCCCAGCTCTCTGAACAAAGGTGATCAAGCATGAGAAGAAGGTTTTCCCTCCTGCAGTTGTGCCGGAACAAGATGGCTAAACACGTTAGTCACTAGGATCCTTTCTCGTGCTCTCAGACCCATTAAACCCATTCAACCTGCCACTCAGGTGGCTGCCAAAGAGCAACAGCCAGGCTGAACCGGGATGCTTAATGAAAGGGAGGCACGGGTGAAAGCTCAGCTCTCACCGAGGCCCAGGTTTAGAAAGGGGGCAGGGATATTGCAATCCGGGGCCTTTCCTGGGGCTGAAGTGGCGCTGAGAACCTTGCTACCCACTCATTATGCCCAGAGAACATTATCCTACCAGATGCTTCTGAGGACTGTCTGGTTTTAGGCGCATTCACAGTGAGGGTCCTGGAGTTGGCACCTTTGTGAAAGTTGGATCCCCTTCCCTGATCTCGTCGTGGGTCTCAGTTACCCATCCTGTGTGCTACATCATGGGCACCTTTGCTTACTTATTTTGAGACAGGGTCTCACTCTGTGGTCCAGGCTGGGCTTGAGCTCTTGGCAATCCTCCTGCCTCAGCCTCCCGAGCGCTGGGATTACAGGCGTGCACCACCACACTCAGCTTCCATTAATATTTTTTCCAGTGCCGGAGGCCTTCCGAGTACTGGGCGCATCTCTCCAGGGCGAGATCTGCCAGCTGGCTGAGCTGCAAGCTCCAGCAGCGAGGAGCAGTTAAATACTCAGAGGCTAGGTTGACCCGAAGGTTGAGCACAGTCACAGTTCAGTAAGAGACACTGGTAACTGATTGTCTTTTAAATCCTGGGTGTGGCCAAAGTCCTCCAGGGAACTGGCCTGAGGTGGGGAGTGGGTGGGGAGACAGAGCCCTGGGGCTGCAAGGGGTCTCCCTGGGAACTGCAGGAGCAGTTGGGTGCACAATGCTCTCCTCCCCATGCTCACCATTCTCATTTCTGTCTCCACTGACACCTGCTGCTCTCCATTTTCTTCCAGCCAGCGTCCTAAGGCCTGACACCTCCCCAAAGGGCTGCGCACCTGTAACTGACTGCCATCAACACTGCTGTTGCCGCCATTACCTCTGCTGCTCATCTGGGACCTTGAATGCCTTCTACACCAAAGCCCCAGCACCCCAGCAGCCTTGGGCTCTTGCCTACCCCACAAGAAGCCCAGCCTGGTGGCGCACGCCTGTAATCCCAGCACTAGGGATGCAGAGGCAGAAGGATCACTGCCAGTTTGAGGCCAGCTTAGGCTATATAGTGAGGACCCAGTCTCAAAAAGACAAAAAACCCCAAAAAACCCCAGCACTCAGGAGGCTGAGGCAGGAGGATCCCCTAAAAGGGGGACCCTTCTCAAGAAAACAAAAGGGGAAAAAAAGCAGAGCTTTGTACAACTATCACACAGAAATTAAACACTGCACTGTGACTGTCTGGGCTTTTATCTGCTTTAGCGATTTAAGTTCCTTAAGAGCAAGAATGATGGCTTATTTGTTTTAGAATCTTCAGTGTCAACTACAGTGCTTATAGTTTGAAAGATCACCGCTGAATTAAGCCATTAAATAAATGACTTTGGGTTCTAAACGTTTTTTTTTGGACTGCAGATTGAATCTAGGTCTTTCCTATTTGGCTACAGCCCAAGTCCTCTTTTCATTTTTTGAGACAAGTTCTCACTAAGATGCCCATGTTGGGCTCAAACTTAAGATCCTCCTTCCCCAGCCTCCCAGAGTGCTGGGATGACAGGAATGTCCAACCATGCCCAGCTATGTGTTTGTTTGTTTATGCATTCATTCATTCATTTATTCATATTAGGGACTGAACCTGGGCTTTCACACTGAGCTGTATCTCCAGCCCATATTTGTTTTTATTTTATTATATTTTTTTGGTCATTTTTCTTGAGACAAGATCTTGCTATGCCATTCAGGCTAGCCTTGAGTTCACTTTGTAGCCCAGGCAGGTCTTGAACTCCAAAGGGATCCTCCTGCCTCAGCCTCCTGAGTGTTGGGTTTACAGGTGTGCACCCCCACACCAGGCCTTATTTATTTTTTGAGACAGGGTCTCATTGTGCAGTTCAAGCTGAACTTCAGTTCACTATGCACCTTCCAAGTGCTAAGATTACAAGCGTGCACCACCACACCCAGCCTGAGCCCTTTTAAAAAGTAAAAGTACCATAAACGTACATATGTGTGTACATGAAAAATTACTTGTATGCAGAATATATAAAGCATCATGCCTAAAACTCAATAAAAACAAATAAGCCAGTTAACATCTGAACAAAATATTTGAAAGTACTATATGTATTATAAAGAAAGAGGCAGGAGGACTACAAATTCAAGCCCAGTCTAGGAAGTTTTGCAAATTGGCAAGTCTCTGCCTCAAAATCAAAAATTTTGGCTGGGGATATAGCTCAGTGGAATAAGCGCTTGCCTAGCAAGCGCAGGGTCCTGAGTTCGATCCCCAGTACCGCAAAAAAAAAAAAAAAAAAAAAAAAAGTGCAAAAATTTTAAAAAGGGCTGGTACAGTAGCTCAGTGGTAAGGCCCTGGGATCTGTCTCCAGTACTACCACAGAATAAAACTATCTACTTATCCTGCCCTGATTCCATTTATGTGAAGTGGTTTTTTATTGTTTTTTGTAGTGCAAACCCAGGCCCGTGTGTCTGCAAGACAAGAGCTCTACCACTGCGCCACATCCCCAGCCCTAGGTGAAGTTCTGTAAGAGGCAGAACTTACATGCACTGGACTCAGTGGCACACACCTATCAAAAATGGAGCTACTCAGGAGGCTGAGGCAGAAGGACCACAAGTTCTAGGCCATGCTAGGTGGTCACTAAGAAACCCTGTCTCAAAATGAACAGGGGCTCTGCAAGTTAATGAGGTGGTACAAGTGCCCCTGCCTCCAATCTCCAGTACCTAAAATAAATAAAAGGAAAATCAATACAACAAAATGTTAGTTGTAAGCCCGGATCTAACTCAGTGGCATAGCGCCTGCCTGGCAAGTGTGAGGTCCTGAGTTCAACTCCTGGTATGCAAAAAAAAAAAAAAAAAGCAAATACAAAAGGTTAATAGGAGAATATGGGTGATGGTGTACACAACTTCACTACGCAGTTCTTTTAATGTTTCCGTATGTTCAGACACCTAATAACAGAATCCCTTGGGGGAGAGAAATTTTGACAAGGATCCTGGCCTCCTAATTCCCAGTCTCTTGTCTTTCCACTGCACCAGGTTGCCTCTGTTCCAGCCACCTCCTTGACAAGCTTTTGAGACAGGGTCTCACTATGCAGTTCAGGCTGGCCTTGAGCTTACTTTGTAGCCCAGGCTGGTCTCGAACTCACAGCAATCTCCTGCCTCAGCCTCCTGAGTGCTGGGATTACAGGCCTGCGCCACCACGCCTGACTTCTGGTCCTTTTTGGAAGTCCTAGTTAAGGCAATAAAACAAGAAACAAAAGGGTGGATAGATCCAGAAAGAATAAACACCTCACTGTTTGAATATAAAACAGTTATCGGACTGGGGATGTAGCTCAGTGGTATAACTGCCTGCTTAGCAAGCACAAGGTCCTGAGTTCGACTCCCAGTACCCCTCCAAAAAAACACACAAAAAAACGGAACAGTTATCTGTGTAGAGAATCCACAAGAAAGAAAAGCAAAACACAAAAATAGTGACAAACCCCCTGGAAGTGATCGCTGACCAGAGCCGGACTGGAGGCCGGGCTCAGTGGCTCAGCGCAATGTAGGAGGTGTGATGAAAAACTACAGTGTGTGTCTCAATACATAAAATTTATCACAGTGAAAGACACATTGCCATTGATCATCCTTAGATATTCTCCCTGGTTTCGTACATGCTTACCCCATCATTCTTGACATTTGCTGATACACTTCTGAGCGACCTCTTGGTCTCTTTAGTTGAACTGTTGCAGCTGCCTCAACATCTGAATTGATCCAAAACATTTACTTTTTTTTTTTTTGTCTTTTTGAGACAGGATCTTCCTATGCAGTTCAGGCTGGCCTTGTGCTCACTTGCAATGGATCCTCCTGCCTCAGCCTCCTAAGTGCTGGGATTACAGGCATGCACCACCATACCCAGCCTCACAGTGTTTTTATGAGCCTGCTTTTCCATGGGACGGCACTCAGTTGCAGCGCTCACCATATTTTTTTAATAACATCTTGTGAAGGCTTGCAAAAGAGCCATCGTGATGGCGCAGGCCTGTAATCCCAGCACTCAGGAGGCTGAGGCAGAAGGACTGTGAGAATTTGAGGCCAGCCTGGGCTACAGAGTGAGACTCTGTCTCAAAAAAAAAAAAAAAAAAAAGGGTAAACCCCAAAGTGAAATGTTAGCTCAGTGACAGAGCACGTGCTTAACTTGCACAAGACCCTTTGAGGAGCTGTTTGGGACAGTCTGTTAGGGATAGCCTGCAGGGTGTCATCACAGCGGACAATTTCAGATTATGTTAAAGAGCCATGGAGACAAGGATTTTTTAGGGTTTCAGTTTGTGTGACTTCTGCCTTCCTGGACCTCCCGTCTAATTTCTTTAATAGCTTCATCAACTTCAGTCTGGGTCACACTTAATAAATACAACAGCAAGAGACGCAGAAGAACACAGCTGCTTTTCGCGCCTGGGCCAGGCATTTTGCAGTCCCATCAGAGTGAGACAGCAGAGGACGGACTGAGCAGCAAACGCCGCCCAGTGATCAGCAGGTTGACACACAGTCCAGGATGCCCACTAACCTCAGTGTGAAGTCAGGGGCCGAGACATGGAAGACAGCCTCCCTGGGACAGAGGAAAAGCCTGGCCTGCAAAGAGATCCAGATGGATCTGGCTTCCCTATGGCTGGTCAGAATCCAGAAGGCAGCCAGGCTTGACTGGTTCCCGGTCAAGGGTGCTGAAGGCTGTGCGGTCGCTCAGTGGAGGAGCCCTTGCCTAGCGTGCAAGGCTCTGAGTTCCCTCACCACCATTAAAAAGCAAAAAGCAAAAAACCAGGGATCAAGCTTCCTGGGCCATGTTCAGACACCTGGATGACACTTACTGACAGGCCGACTTTACATGTTAAGAATATACAGATATACATAATCAGGCGTGGTGGTACATGCCTGTAATCCCAGCACTCAGGAGGCTGAGACAGGAGGGTCGTTGTGAGTTTGAGACCAGCCTGGGCTACCAAGTGAGCTCAAGGCCAGCCTGAACTGCATAGCGAGAACCTGTCTCAAAAAGACAAAAAAAATTTTTTTTTCATTGCTAGGGATGAAGCATTGGGAAAAGCTGAGCTAAAGGTGTTCTGCCACTAAGCTACACCCCCAGTCCCTAAGCAGTACTCCAAGGACCAGTATGGCTAATTCTGGTTTTAATGTAACCCTAACTTCCAAGTTCATCTCATTAACCAAACCAATGGGACACAGCCAGGTTCTGCTTCGTTCTCTGGTGCTGGGGGAATGAACCGGTCCATGCCACAAAGATGTCCACATACTGACTGGCGCCCCGCCATCCCAGATGTGATCTTACAAGGGCCCCCTCCCTCGCAGAGGCCTGCTGCAGGAGCCCACGCTGGGCTGAGGTGTCAGGAGCATCCCCAGGGTGCTGTTGGCTCCGGGTAATTGGCACACTGGAGGGCAAGCTGCGGTCAGCAGGCTCCTCATCTCCCTGGGGCCCAAGCAAGGAACCGGAGGCCTGCCTCCTTCCCAGAACACAGGAGCTAGGGGGAATCGCCAAAGGAACTTCTTAAAAAAGTCAGGGAAGCCAGAGGGGAAACAAACAAAGGGAGACTCAGAAACAACAGCGCCCACAGGTCACATGCAGGTTTCTGAGCTTCTTGCTGCTAAGCACCGCCAGCCAGGCCATTTCCTGTTGTGGACCCTTCCGAAAAACCTGCCTTCCACTGGGGCTGGGCCCTTCCAGAGGCCTGGGGTGGGGCCTGGCTCTGACGCCTAAGAACCCAGGCCCCGAAGAAGGTCTATGGCTCATCTCTTCTCTGGCACCTAAGTACCCTCCTTCCCTCCCATCTTCAAGACCAATGAACTCTTTGTCCCACCTAGAGTTTGTTTCTGTTTTTGTAGTAGTAGGGATTGAACCCAGGGCCTTTGTACTGTGCCATGATCCTGATCTTCCCCCTCACTCCCTTGGGCCAGGGTATCACCAAATGACACAGGCTGGAATTGAACTCGTAATCTTCCTACTATAACCTCCTAGAGTGCTGGGATTAACAGGCATGCACCACCACACACAACCCCACCTAGAGCTCTATGTAAAAAGAATTTCCATGCCCCTAGTGCTTGTGAAGGATATAGCATGCGGGGGCGTGGTGGCGCACACCTGTAATCCCAGCACTCAGGAGGCTGAGGCAGGAGGATCATTGCAAGTTTGAGACCACCTTGGGCTACAAACTGAGCTCAAGGCCAGCCTGAACTGCATAGTGAGACCCTGTCTCAAAAAAGACCAAAAAGAAACAGCACATCTCAATAAATCCCCAGGCTAGGCTTGAACTGAGTCCTGCCTCAGCCTCTGTAGAATGCTGGGATTACAGGTGTGCATCACCAACCTGCAACCTGCCATCACAGTCAATTTTAGAATATTTTCATCATCCTTAGAAGAAACACTTCCTCTTTTCCCAAGCTTCCCCACAGCCCCTCCACCCATCCTCCACCCTAGGCAATGGCTAATCTTTTTGTCTCTCCAGATCTGCCCATTCTGCTGGCCGTGCATTCTTTAAAAATTAGGTTTCTGGTACCAGGAATCAAACTCAGGACCTTGGACTTGCCAGGCCCGCACAGTGCTGATGAGCTCCATCCTCTGCTCTTAAAAATTACTGAATCTCTTTGAGCCTCAGTTTCTTCCTTCACAAAGGGAAAGTGGTAACAATAGCACATCGCACTGTATAGCACATCGGTGCCATTTAATACAAATTAGTTCCTGTGGGCTGGGGATACAGCTCAGCAGCATAGTGCCTGCCTGGCAAGCACAAGGTCCTGAGTTTGATTCCCAGTACCAAAAAAAAAAAAGTTCCTTTATTTGTTTTCATCACTATCTTAAGATCCTGAAGGTTTTGGTTTTGCTTTTGGTTTTATGTTGGCTTCAGCGTCACTTGTGCTGAAGTTGAACCCACTATCATCCTATAACTTTATGAAAATACAGATAGCAGGCGGGGTGGTGCCTGGGATCCTAGCAATCCCGGAGGTGGAGGCAGGAGGAATGTCAGCTTGAGCCCAGCTTGGGCAACTTAGTGACTTAGGGAGACCTCAGCTCAGAATAAAACATTTAAAACTGGCTGGGGATGTAGCTCAGCGGGAAGGCTCTGGGTTCAATCCCTGCTACTAAAAAGCAAGAAAATAGGGTGAAAGACACAGAGATAATGGGCACCCATCTCCCTCCTTGACCCTGTAGTGCAGGAATAAGCAGCTCACCACTGCCAGCTGGACGTTACAGTGACAAGCACTGCCATTTACTGTCACTCACCGCGTGGACACCATTGCCACACGGTACAGCGCGGCTCCATATGAGCCGTAGCAGCCCCTGTGATCCTCATAGAACCCGGGCCAAGCTGCCTGTGCTATTCCAGCCCTTCAGATGAGGAAGTAGGTGCACAGAGAGGGTAAGCATCTTGCCCCAGTTACACAGCTGGGAGCTAAGTGGTGGAGAACCCCGATTTATAGTATTAATTCTCATTTCCCTTCCCGCTCAAACAACGTGTTCTGAACTTTTATTTTTATTGGATTGATTGATAGATTGATTGATGATGCTGGGAACTGAACCAGTGATGTGGCTCTCCTGGACAAAGGTTCTACCACTCAGCTACATCCAGCCCCTGGAGATTTTTTTGGTATATTTTTTGTTTTTTGTCTTTTTTGAGACAGGGTCTCACTATGTAGTCCAGGCTGGTCTTGAGCTCACTTTGTAGCCCAGGCTGGTGTTGAACTCACAATGATCCTCCCGCCTCAGCCTCCCAAGGCACCGCCATGCCCAGCTGGAGTTTTAAATAGGTCCCCCTCTCCACTTCCAGCTTTCTCCCTATTGTTCTATGTGGCAGGCTGGGGAACAAGCTCTACTCCAGTTGCCTTTCTATTATACTAACCACCGAGTCTGTCTTCCTGTGATGTGTTTAATATCAGTGTATGAAAACTGCACATATAGGGGCTGGGGATATAGCTCAGTGGAATAAGTGACTGCCTAGCAAGTGCAGGGTCCTGAGTTCAATCCCCAGTACCGCAAAAAAAAAAACTGCATATATATATTTTCCATGTCAGAAATTTACCAACAAATGCTGGAGTCACATGGTCTGGACCCGCCCCCACCCATAGCACGACCACAGGGTGGAGCCGGGCGGTCTGCTGTGAGCATATGTGCTTTCCCACCTCCAACCATGGCAGTTTGTATACACCCCTGTATGTTATAGTATAGTCTGAGACAGCTATATCTCTTCCCAAGGTGACAGTCCAAGGATATAGATAAACCCAGGAGTACAGTTATTATCACAGGGAAGACAACTGATTGAGTGGTAGGGCAACGGAGATGAGGGAGGAGAAAAAACGAACTGATCAAAAGGGCCATCATCTGTGTAACCTGAGTAACAAAGATGAAGGTAACATTATGTAGGACAGCATCCAGAGCTAATTCCCTTCTATGTTCTCTACAATTCCGTATTTCCTCAGTCGTTTTTGTATTAGCAGAAATGAAGATAACTTTATATTATACAGCATCCAGTGCAAATTCCCTACTATCTTCTCTATAATTTAGTATTTCCTTTAATGTTTTTGTGTTAACTAATGTGAAGATAACTATGTAATACAACATCCAGTTCTAATCCCCTACTATATTCTGTATAACTTTGTATTTTCTGTATTGTTTATGGCTTTTCTGGTTCATATGTCTCCATTCTTTTGTCTTTAAAATAAAATTAAAAAAAGAAAAAAAAACCAAAAGATAGACAAGCAATTTATAAAGAAAAAAAAAAAAGAAATTTACCAACATAGGGCTGGGAGTAGTGGCACACGCCTGTAATCTCAGTATGTGGGAAGCTGAGGCAGGAGGATCACTGCAAGTTTAAGGCCACCTTGGGCTATACATTGAGTTCAAAACCATCCTGGACTAGCCAGGTGTGGTGGTACATGCCTGTAATCCCAGTATTCGGGAGGCTGAGGCAAGAGGTTCAAGACCAGCCTGGGCTACAAAGTGAGCTCAAGGCCAGCCTGAACTGCATAGCGAGACCCTGTCTCAAAAAGATAAAATAAATAAATAAGACAATAACTAACTAAATAAATACAATTAATAATAAATTAAATAAATAAAAAAGAGCCAGAACTGGTGGTGCCTGTAATCCCACTGATACAGGAAAATAAATATCCCAACCTGACTGATACCAGACGAGTTCGTGTTCTCTAAAACCGAAGAATGAATTTTAGGAACAACGGAGGTTAAGAGCAGAAGATATTTATTGAGAGAAAGAAAGCTTCTATCCAAGAGAGGGATAGAAGGGGCGCCCGAGTGGGTTACCCCCGACTCTGTCTTTTCCAGGGACTTTTATAGAGAAAAACCATGAGGTGAGGAGGGTCCAAGGTAGGGGAAATGGACAACACTATGGTCCGCCAATAAGATTACAGGCATAATTGTCCAGGTAAGACTGAGTGGACTGAGATCAAATGGGGAAGCGACTCACGTAGCAAGTGGGCATGAATGCAGAGCTGGGCTTTTCCCGTGGGGGGTCAGGCTAGTGACTTCCTGGCCTTTTGAAGGTGGTTGTTACTTTTATCAATTTCTGACATTTACATCCAGGGGGTATGTGGCTGCACCTGTTTAGCCCCCTTTGTCTTGAGGTCTGGCCCACAGGTGTCTTACCTTTTGTGTTGGCTCCTTCTAGGGCGCAGCCCTGTCTGACTGCCTATAATATTTTTATCTAACTCAGCTGCCTATACCACCACCACCACCACAGGAGGCTGAGGTAGGAGGATGCTGAGCCCAGGTTAGACAATTTAGTAACTTAATGAGACTCTTTTCCAAAAAATATAAAAAGATGGGGCTGACTGGGGTGTAGCTCAATCGGAGAGTTCCCGGGGTCCATCCTCAGTCTCCAGGCAGGAAGGAAGGGAAAACTACATAAAACTTAAGGGATGTCCTTGAGCTGGGCACAGTGGTCAATACCTATAATTCCAGCTACTTGGGAGGCTGAGGAAGGGGGATCCCATGTTCAAACCTGGGGAATGCAGCAATTTAGTGAGACCCTGGAGAGAGAGAGAGGGAGAGAGCGAGGGGGAGAGAGGGAGGGAGAGAG
>PVLD010029717.1:0-17698 GCA_004027595.1 Dinomys branickii
TAATGTGAAGATAACTATGTAACACAACATCCAGTTCTAATGCCCTACTATATTCTGTATAACTTTGTATTTTCTGTATTGTTTATGGCTTTTCTGGTTCATATGTCTCCATTCTTTTGTCTTTAAAATAAAATTTAAAAAAAAAATGGGCCATCATCTGTGTAACTGAGTAACAAAGGTGAAGGTAACATTATGTAGGACAGCATCCAGAGCTAATTCCTTTCTATGTTCTCTATAATTCTGTATTTCCTCAATCGTTTTTGTATTAACAGAAGTGAAGATAACTTTATATTATACAGCATCCAGTGCAAATTCCCTACTATCTTCTCTATAATTTGGCATTTCCTTTAATGTTTTTGTGTTAAGTAATGTGAAGATAACTATGTAATACATCATCCAGTGCTAATTCCCTACTATATTCTGTATAACTTGTATTTTCTGTATTGTTTATGGCTTTTCTGGTTCATATGTCTCCGTTCTAAAAAAAAAAAGAAAAAAAATATGCAATGCAACAACTATTGTTGGTTTTCTGTTGCTTTGTCTATAATTCAATTCTGATTATACGGTTATTGAGCTACTTTGTGTCTCTTTGTTAATGCTTTTCGTTTTTTTTTTTCTTTCTTTTTCTGTTGTTGATGATGTAGTTCTTTTTGCTTTCACACTTTAAAAAGAAGTTGTACTACTGACTTAGGTCACTTTATTGTAAGGAATAGTTGACGATTAATTGTCTGATCAATTTTGCATGTCTATATCTGTTTTCCTGAATATACACTTAGAAGTTATTGATATGTAATGCAATGACCATTGTTGATTCCCTGTCACCTTATCTGTAACTCAGATTCGATTGTACTATTCTTATGCTACTTTGTGTCTGTTTGTTAATATCTTTTTGTTTTTATACTTTTAAAATTAAAAAAAGGAAAAAAAAATAAAATACTATAGTAACCTGAAAAAAAAGATACGTAAATACTTTACAGGGACATCAAAACCACATAATTCTTATGGACATTTTAAGGGGTATCTGTTTTATTTGTGGACAAGTGTCCTCCCACTTCAGTCTGTCTTCTAAATCATATGAACAACCTTGAGTCTTGACATCTTGTCAGAGGTTTTTATAATCACACCCTATTTTCCATAAAAAGGTGCTTATTAATGAGAAGTATGAAAAACCTGGGAACAGATTTTCACTCGAGTGTTAGCTTTCCTAGAATACTAAATTCCCATAAACCATTGAGAATACAGTCACTGATCCAATAAACACTGAATTTCACTCTTTAAGTGGTGCCTGTGGAGTTGCTGGGTGAAGAAAATGACACAGCAGTGTCATACTCTCCATTCTCCAAGACCAAAGAGGAGATACATAGATCTTCAGGTGACGATGTTAAAATGACAAGCTCCACGTCTGTCTCTGTCAGACTAGTATGATCCATTATGTTTATATAAACCCATCTGTAGTTAGAAACTTCCATATGTCATCACCATTTTCAAATTACTTTAATTTTATAGATCCATAACAACCTATGATATAAATAATCTGAAAGCCAAAATTGAAAAGTCAAATCAATTAACAAATAAGCTTAGAGATTTTCCCTCAAAAATTAAACAGCCCACTAGCATCATGTATTATCTTACTTTATGAGTCAAAAACTACTCCCATTGGGTTAAATCTATCCTACCACCTGCTTTGTAAATAAAGTTTAATTGGAACACAGCCACAATTTATTCATGTATGTCTTTTCACTTTCAACCTAGAAAAGCAGAGTTGAGTAGTTGTGACACCCTATCTGGTCTACAAAGCTGAAAATATCTAATCTCTGGTTCTTTACTGAAGCAGTTTGTAGACCACTGGGCTGTGTCGTAGCGGGCACTTTTCCTCAGGAGTGTATGTATATATAAATCATAATTTTAAAGACAGAATATTTCTATAGACTTAGTGACAAAATATGCAAGCAGAAAAAAGGCAGGAACACACAGTTTTAGCAAGAAAGTAGTTTCTAAAGGACACTGGCCATGCAAAGCATTAGCTTAAAGTAATGAAATTTGCTACAATTTTTTAATTGACGTGAAGAGTTTGGCAGATGTGACTACTTCTTGATGCAAACACTAAGGCCAAGAATATTTCATTTCCTATGGTATTTTAAATGATGTAAATATAATAATCTACTGCATAGACTATAGCTGTGCTAAAAAACTTGAAACCTCAATAAGATAGCCCTTTGTCAAGGAAATTGGAAAAGACCAAGTAGACTTGCAGAAAGGAAAAAACATCACAAAACTGAACAATTATTTCTCCACACTTATGCCTTCCACCTAAATTCCAATGGCTTTCATTGCTATGCAAATTCTCCCACCTTCTTTCAGGGATCAACCTTCATTTTGCCATTTTGGAACCTCAAATTCAAATATTTTAGTCTTTGAGCACAGCTTCCAATGTTTCTTCCTGTCTGACTGTCTTCCTTATTATCAAGTTCCACTTAATTTTCATGCCTGTTATCCAGCTTGGATTCCAAGATCAATTGCAGAAACCCTTCTTGTCCTTCCTTTCGGTCCTAGCTGTGACTTAGCCAAGTCTAATCCTATCAACATCAGACCACATCTTTCTCCCTCAAGTTGGATGGAAGTACACTGGGTAAAGAAATTATGCAAATATGGACCCTGGACATAAATCTCAAGTTCTTATTCCAGAAGGACGCATCAGCCTAGTGTGCTCCTCCCTCTTCCACAACCTCCAACCCTTAGCCTGTGCTCCACATCCCTTTTTAAGTCCCTACCTAAACTTGTACCACTTGAAGTTACTGCCTCTCCCATAGAGAAACTAGCACGATTGCTACCAACTCCTCCTGCTGCTCGTATCCATGTAGGATATGAAGGATCAGAGGCCAGCCTCAGCATCAGGAGTGGCAAAGTTTTCATAAACAATACTTAGGGCCAAGAACAATCCACCTAGATTTTAGTTCCTACCAAATAAGCACCCTCATCTGAGCCCTCTCTCCTAAGCTCCTACCAAGAACCCCCATGGATACCTCCAGTTGAGCATTCCATGAGTCAAGCTTATCATAGGAGATATCTAACATTACTCCTATCACTTTCTTACTATATTGTTCCCGATTCACTGAAATGCCTCACTTTTACTCAGTTTTCTGAGCCAGGTATCAGTGATGCTTCTAGAATTCTATGCACAATCACTTGGTTTAGGGTTGGGGGCTAGGAGCAAGTTTTTTTCACTTCATTTCTGTGGCTTATCTGGGATGACTGGGAAGAATATGCTGTGAAAGTTATAAATCAGATTTTCCAGGACTCTTCCTTTGTTACTGCCAGCAGGGAAGTCACCATTACCACTCATCCCACAAAAGCACTAAGGCCAGTGGGAACCTACGTCAGAAATCTCTCAATTCTCTCACTTCCTTTTTGCCATCATCAATATTCTCTTGGCCTTCCCGCTCCACTTCCCCAAACCCCAATCCATTTATCCTCTCCGTTGCCAGAAAGATCTTTCTAAAATGGTGTTTTGATTAGTCACATCTCATCAGCCATGTGGTACTGAGACTGTAGCAGCTGCTGGGCATTGCCTGCAACTCCCTGCAAAACACTATGGTGCTCAGTGCTTGTTATGCCTGCAGTGCTGCTCTTTTTTGTTCATGGATGCATCTATACTAGGCTTTTGTGAGCGAGCTCTGATCTCACTCTCTTCTGGTGAAGCTTTCTTGCATGCCCACAAGCCAATGCAACCCTCTCTCCCTTGGCGAAGCAGCCCCTAGACATGCCTTTTCACAGATGGAACTTGATTATTCACTTCGCCCATGTGCCTTGCTGTCCCAATTGAATTCTCCTGAGAGCAGGAGCCACAGCTTCCTGACTTGTCCACTTGCAACCTTTAGCATAGGGTGTGGCACCCTGCAGGAGATGTGGTAAGAAAGGCTTAGTGAATGAACAGGGGAAAGTCCAGGGACTCGGAAGGACTCCAGGGTGACTTGTATCTGAGCAGATCTGTGAGTAAACACATGTGGACCAATGTGTCAGGAAAATCTGGGCTCAAAAAAAAATAATGGCAGGCTGTTAGGTTTCCCAGTGCTACTAGGAAGCATTCACAGACACGTACACAGGTATGACAGCATTTTCTTGTGACAGGTGAGATATTCACCATGACAGTAATTCTACAGCTATGTGTGCCCCTGGGATTGGCCCTCAGATATCAACAGCAAGGCAGTTTGTTCTCTTTATGAGAGACCTTTGTAGAATAATAAAATATAAGACACTATGTAGTTGATACCTACATGGAGTGTGAGAAGTGATTTATGCTTGAAATTCCCTTTCTGGAACACAGGGCACATGTGTGTGTGTGTGTGTGTGTGTGTGTGTGTGTGTGTGTATGTGTGTGTGTGAGTGGTCTTTTGCTATCTCATGTATGTTTGATCTCTGGTCGATATGATAGGTGAAATTCTGTCATTGTTTCTTTGTTTGGTTGGTTGGTTTTTAAGCCAGCTCACTGGTGTGCAGCCTGGTAACAGGTAGTGCTCGAACTAAGTACAGAAAATGTCACTTAAATATGCTCTGGTACTTTCATGAAATTCTAAAAAGCCACTATGATGTGAGGAGAAGGAATTTCTTTCTGAAACTGAGTGCCCTAGCCCATTAGGCTTCTGAGTCATTTAGCTTCAAGATGAGCCCTCCACTGTGCAGATACTGTGAATTTTCTGGAATGCACATTCTTCCAAGGGGTGACAGCCCCTGAGAAATCACAGAAAAGTGACCCCAGAGAAGTCCACATAGTAGCATCAGAGTCATATGTTGACTGTGCTATTACTTCCTGAATGCCGGTCATTGCAAAACATGAAAAATCATGGTCCAAACAGGGCTTCTCAGCCTTGACACTATAGACTTTTGGGGTTGGATAATGTTATGTAGTGGGGCCCACTCTGAGCATTGTAGCATGTTTATAGGCAACCCTGGCCATTTATATAACCTCCAGTTGTGACAATAGTCTCCAGCCATTACCAAATGTTCTGTGGGTAGAGAAAATCCTCTCCCACATCTGCACCTCTCACTGAGAACTTCAAAGGATGGGGTCTTACTGGAGAATTATCCAGATGGCTGTTAATGTAAACCCCAGGAGAGAGACTGAAACAGCCCCTCTGGTAGATCTGGTTATGTAGCAGTAGAGCTCACTCGGTGGAGATCTGCACCTTGTACTCCACAACCTCAAAAGCACTCCTAAAGCCAGTGTCACATGGACTCTCAGAGAAAAATTTGTCTGTGGGTGCCACTTCCAAGACACTGTTAAACACAGGGGAAAACAGTGAGAGAACTTTTGGTGTGGAAATGCCTGCTTCTGTGACAAAATTTCTCTAGAGCAAAACTAATTAGGTAGAATGCTCCTTGTGTGAACATAATAAAATGTTGTTTTGATTAGTTGCATGTTATAAGCCACATGATACTGACACTGTGGCAGCCACTGGGTGTTGCTTGAAAGTCCCTGGAAGGCCCCATGGTGTTCAATCTCTCTTTCTTTCTTCCTTCCTTCCTTCCTTCCTTCCTTCCTTCCTTCCTTCCTCCCTTCCTTCCTTTCTCCCTCACTATGGCCTATCCTAGAAGCAAAAAGCAGAATCACTTGTTGTCATAGCAACAGAGCTAGAGTGCATTTCCTATACTCCTGTGATTTCACAGTGCAGGCTCCTGATGCTACCAGACTTGATTTTCTAATTGCTTGAGCAAACGAATCAGTGCACTCAAGCACTGCAGGTCAAGAAATAAAACTTCTGTAACAAGCGATGAAAAAGATTCAAATATGTAGCTCCTCAAGCTAAAAGGAGATTTCATGTTTGAAGAACATTCCAAGGGGATAAACAAATGTAAACAAATGTGGAAGCTCTTTGTAGACTGCTTAGTTCACTACAGAATGAGGCAGGATGTGGCAACATATGTAAAAGTTATGAAATACAAACCTTCAGCACCCTGCAACAGTATCACTTCCCTGAGGCCCCAGGCTAAGACGATGTCTTTCTCCCTGACCCCCTAGTACCTTATTAAAAATCTGTCCCACTGCAACAACATTCCCTTATAGATCTAAATTTGCCCCTAGACTGGAGACTTTAGTCTGCTGCTGAATTGGGAGCACTCTTTTATGTCCAAAACTTCAGCTGAAAATCAAAGAAGAACCAAAGAAACTCAAACAATTTAGAACAAGAAAAAGTGTGCTCATGAATCAACCCCAAACCTAGACTTTCTAGTGAGAAATTTAGAGTTATTGTGGATTAAATCTGAAAAATATTCCATTGATGAGTTTAGAATACCTATATAATTCATGTATTCCTTTATCCAAAAATATTATCCAAAAATAATATCCAAAATATTATCCAAAAAATCCAAATATATATATATATACACACACAAATATATATATATTATATATATATATCCCTAGCTACTCCCCTTTCCAGAATGCTAAAGACCTTCTGCCTGGGTCTCCAGTCTTACAAAAGTTGTTCTTGAGAGTTTTGAAAAGCACTTAAAGGAGGGTTGGATCTGGTCACAGAGTTTGAGAGAAAAGAAAACATGTTAAGTACTATGTTTGGGTACTGAATACTTGGTTGTCTCTAAGAAGTTCACATGAAAAACTTGAGTTATTTTAAATTAGTTCCGGTTGTACCAGCAGTATTCTTTTGACACTTCCCAAACTAAACTACACATGGGTTAGATGATATGTATATTTCTGGACTTTGGAAGTATGTTATTGCTCAGCAATCAATCCACATGTTTATTTCCCAAAAAATAATAAGCAAAGTAGTGTTCAGAACAAAAATGGTAACTGTTCTTTTGGGTAATGCTTACATTTTAAAATACATGAATAATACATCTTCCCAAGCATTCTTCTATGGTTGTGCACTTTAGGTGTTATTTCATGTTTCCTGGGCTTTTCCTTATGCTGTCTCAGAAACCAAAAGAGCTATTTCTTGAGAGTTCATTCCAGAAATTACTGGACTCACATGGAGTCTTTCACAGTGGAGCCCCTTTGTGATAGCATCACCCTTCAGAAACATAAGCTCTAAAGTGGGAGATGGAAAGGGCAGTTGTGAAGGGAGAGGTAAGGACAAAGGGGGGGGCAAATTATCAATACAGAAGAAACATGACTATTGTGTATTGCAAATATTCATGAACAAATAAAATAAAATACTTTCTTTGAAGAATTCAGGGAAAAGATAAAAGAGAAATGATGCCTAATTTTTAGCCCCTGAAATAAAACTGAGGATATCTTTCTTAAAAGAAAATAACTACTGAATAAAATGGATGTTTTTTTCTTAAAGAGATTTTCCAACAATCTGATATTTGAATTCACTGAAATATCTTCCATAGTAAGTTTTCATATGGGATTGCACTGGCGGGAATTGAGAAGTGTGGTTGTCAGGTCTTGGAATTGACCAGGCTTATGCTGTTTCATTTACAGATCAGACAGCCAGTCCAGCCCTGTCTTATGTGAGTCACAGCTGGAAGCCCTACTTGCAAAGCCTCAATTTCAACTTCCACATGAAACAGATGGTTCAACAAGGGAACCTAGGAATTCTTGGTCTGCACTGGTCCCTTTAGATAGCACAGCCCATGAGACAGTCCTCATGACACAGGTCATACACTATGTAAAATATTTGTTAGTCTGTTTATACACCTCAAACTAGTCTGGCCTCATGACTGGAATCACTACAGACTGTGAACCAATACTGAAGTACCTTGGAATAAGAACCATTCGACTTTGTAACAAAACACATTTTTTTCAAGCACAACTTGGAGAGATGCCAGATCTTTATTATAAACATGGAAACCAACACTTAGTCTCTCATGAGTTTTCCTAGACTCTCTTCCCTTATCCAATGAGTAAGTTCCAATATATCTACTTGACAGTGGAGAGGAAATATATTCTCCAAGGTGGGGGAAGAAATTCCTATATTTACCAAATGAAAATTCCTCGATTTTCTTTCCAGGTCTCTTTTGAAAATAACTACAGGAAGAAACAGGATACACTCTTACTGAATCCAAACTCTAAAGTACTTTAGCACATTCTGAAGAATGAAGACAAAAGAAGAAATTGTGATTTTCCACTTGAAATCATGGGTAGGATGATATAAACATGGCTAGACTCTTTGGGGACATCTTTGTCATTCTGTAAAGCATTATGAAAAGCAAAACATTTATGGATACGAGGTCCTACCACTTATGAAATGAACATCAGAAACTGTAGCATCCGGATCTTATCACAGTTGGGGAAAGACAGCCAAGGACTTCATTACCTTAGTAGCATTTGGACAAAATGAAATGCTGAAATCTATAAACATAACAATGGTATTGAACCCTGAAAACTGGAAACAATGAAAATCCCTCTGGTCTATACATCAAGACTTGGCAAATAATGCTATTTTGATGTTGACATGGTAACTGAAACTATTTCCTCGTTTCCATCTACGCTCACTCTTTCAGCTTCTCTCTTGTATTTCTCATTTCCTTTTCCAGGTGAGGGATTCTGGGGGACACAGTGTTGGATTGAAATAAGAAGACAGGAGATTAGATTCTTTCACTTCAGTCAATGTCAGATCACTTAAAATCTTCCACTTCAATCAATGGCAGATACCAATAGCAGTTCACTTACAAATTTTGAGTCTATTTTCTCAATTTTAAAATGGAGATAATGCTACTTATTATGGTAGACTAAGTTGGCCTGTTATATTTGAAATTTCTAACCTATTGTCATAATCTGCTGAAAATACAAGTATGTACATAGGTTACTGAAAGACTCCACAGGTAAATTATTAGAATTAAGAAGAAAGTTCAGCATATTTATTTCAATATTCAAAGGCAGACGGAATTTTTATGAAATTTCATTCAGTAGTTTCAAAATCTCATATTAAAAATTGCCATTTATAATAACATAATAATGTTATAGACTACAGATAAAAATAACCAAAATACACAAGAAATTTAGGAAGAAAAATTATACATTTTATATTATTGGAAGCCACCAACACTTGTGAAGTAAACAGAGACAAGTACCATTTTCGTATATATGAGGACAAAATGTCAATAAAAATATCAATTCTCCCTAATTGTTTATGGGTTTGGTACAACATCAATCAAATCACCAACTGAGTATTTTACATGGAAGTTGATAAGAAAAGGTCAAGAATAGCCAAATTTTACTTTAAGGAAAAAAAACTGGCAGGGACACATTCCCTACCCAGTGTCATTAACAAGATGTGCCAAGGATGACAACAAATTTACACAAAAAAGAGAATTTAAATACAGCTCCACATATTTCTGGAATTTCAGTATATGTCAGACCCCGCACGTTGGAACAAAGAAGTGTAATTACCCAGCCCATTTGGCCAGTGGCAGGGGGGTGAAGGTAAAGCAGGCACACTGATGCCTCCTGAAAACTGGCAAAAAAGGACCGTTTCTTGCATGACACAGAGCATTCAACCACTCCTTGGAAATTAGGACCACGTCAAACCTCATTACATAACAGTTCTGACAATTTTCTAACATATTCAATATCATTAGTTTAAAGAAGAATGATTATAATGTTCAACTCATTGATGAATGTATTCTTTCCAAACTCAGAAAGTTGTATTTCACTTAAGCAGTTGAAATGCAGATTGAATAGACAATAAGCCATACATTTTTGCCTGCTCATTGATTTCCCCTCAATATCTTTTGCTGTTATCCTTAAAAGGAGGTTAATAGTACTTAGAGAAACACAATGATTATCTCTGAGGTTCAATCAACCATATAGGACAAAATAGAGGTTTTCATATCATCAGATTAATACCAGCATGTGGTAGTCACAGAACCACAGAACTCTGTCCTATGGACACTCAGGATCTGCCTTTACACATCCTCCAAAACTGTGAAAGTTCTGACATTTTACTTTACTTTCAAGTTATTAAGTCATTCTGCCAGTTTCATGGATGATGGCTGAAGACAAGGGACCCCCGAATCAGAGACAAAGGACAGTTTATTACAGCAATAATGCTAGCCACAGTATCAGCATTTCATCTAGTTCCTCCAAGATCGCGTAGCATAAAGATGATCAGGCACCACCTGCTTACATCATGTATTGAATTATGGGAGAGGACCCCTCAGTTTAGGGAGCCCAAATCTTTTATAACAGACACTAAGCCACTCTAAAGTGTGTCCTCAAGAGAGTGTCTCTCTTGTATTTTACTGTACAGCAAAAAAACCCTGCCTTTGTTCTTCCTCAGGATAGTGTCTGGTCATGTACGCCCTTACCCAATCACTCCTCACAGGAACACTTCTAACACAGTTCTACAAAATCTGTCAGCAGAACTGAGCCTCAGTTTCCCATACAGGAAACAAAGTCATTCACACTTTTGCTGGTTTTCCTCTTTTTCCCTGTTTTACCTCCTTACTCTGTTGCCTCCCTAATAAAATGTCCACATTCAATTTCTGTTCTGAGAGCTTAGTTTGGGAAAATCCCTACCAAGACAGATAGATATAGCAAAGAAATAAACTTGTGCTAAATTTCCAGTGTCCATGACCAACAACTTTTTGGTAGACTTGGCTTCAAAAATTAGAAGGAAGCCATACTTGGTATGAAACATCTTGGCACAGAAACATACATCTTTCATCTACTAGAATGTTCTTGATTCAGGGTTACCATGATGGCCCAAATCTTGATTCACCTCAGCTCAACTTGCATTAAAGAAGGATAATGCTAAACTCGATGGAGTCCAACCTCATATAATAGAGGCGATGGATTTACTGAAGACGTTAGTAAGGCTGCAGACCAGGAGGAAAATGAGCTCAGCCTTCAGAAGTATGCCTCAGCCTCCTGCCACTCCAGTACTCTGAAATGCATCAGGGCAAGGATAAGGAATTGGCTTGGCATGAGCCAGTGAATCTAAAAACCAATGTGTATAAACATACAAATTACCTGTGGATTGCTAGAGCTGGGCAACTGTAACTGACCCAGCACATCCGCCCTAGGGCTCCTCCATATGGAATTCCATGGACAAACAAGTGCGTTTTGGAGTGGCACCAACTAAACTATGTGTTTTATGTTTTAGGGCAAGCTACTACATCTCTCTTAAGTTTTGCTTTCTTTGTTTATTAAATGGTGGTGACAACATCTGCATCTCGTGTTTTTGTTTTATGAATTATATGCCCTAATGTATGTGACGCTCATATGACAAATGCCCATTTCTTTCATTTAATGAGTATTTATTGAGTGCTGTTATGTGATAGGTATTTTGCTAAGAGCCTGGGATATATCAGCCAAAGAATTAGACAAATATTCTTGTCTGCATGGAACTTATATTCTACTAAGAATAAATAAATGATCAAGAGCAAATATAGTACAGAGGTACACAATGTGGGATGTGAGATCGTGACAAACACTGGGAAAAATCAAAAGTATAGCAGGTTAGAGAATTGCCAGAAGGGAAGGAGTGAGATAGGGGGGCAGGCACTTTGTATTACCAGGTATGGTGGTCAGGGTGGGCCTCAGTGAAGTGGAGACAAGTGAAAATACAAGTACACCTGGGAGATGCTGTAAGTTCACTCGTGACTATTGCAATAAAATGAAACCCAGTTCACATAAAAGTTATATTCACACTAAACTATACAGTTTGTTGCTCATACAGTTTTAAAATACTGTTTTGCTGAAGCATGCTAATGACCATCTGAGCTGTCAGAAAAATGATACCAACAGACTTGCCTAACACAGTGTTGCCACAAACCTTGTATTAAAAAGAACAGTATCTGTACAGTGTGATAAAGTACAGCACAATAAAATGAAGAATGTCTGTACTTGAAGCAAAGGAGGAAACTGGAGCATTAATATTTGGGGAACTGTGTGCCAGGAAAAGGCATCAATATACCCCTGCACTAGCTGTACCCATAGTGGGCTTTTATTTGCATTAAATAATATTGACAAGGAGATAAAACAATAAACATTAATTTAGTGCCCATTATATGTCAAGCACTATTTAGGTTTCTCATCTATCAACCAAATTGGTTCTCATAGTAACTCTTTGAGATAAGTATTATTCCACTTTTGAGATAATAAAACAGAAGCAGAGAGAAATTAGCAAATTGCTCAAGGTCACATAGCAAGCAAGTGGAAGAAGGAGGACTCAAACAAAGCATTCTGACTCAA
This sequence comes from Dinomys branickii, assembly GCA_004027595.1. NCBI lineage: Eukaryota > Metazoa > Chordata > Mammalia > Rodentia > Dinomyidae > Dinomys > Dinomys branickii. The sequence goes on from PVLD010029717.1 coordinate 12,158, forward strand.
ACACTGAGTACCCAGTGACTATGCCTTTAATCTAAAGGATGCTTAAAGAGTGCGGGAAAGGTTTCCAAGGTTGGAGTTGTGGAAAGATACCTGGACTGTAATGGCACGTGAAGGATCGTTCAGTGATGATGGAATTTTATTGCTATTGTTTTTCAGTAGTTATTTCAAGTAACCATCAAAACTCATCTACTTGAACATGTAAGATGAATACACTTTATTATACACAAACTATTCCTCAATAAAATGAACTTTAAAAAGGGGTGGTATATTGAAATACATTGAAATCACCCATTCATTCACCCCAATAACCTACAGAATACTTGTCTTTAACCATGTTCCTAACTCATGTACTAGGTGTGAATTACAGGTTTTGTCTTACTTCCTTCATCTTTCTTTAAGGTATCATTTATAGAGACTGTTTCATTTGTCTATCCATATATGTTAAGGCTAGATTCTATACTTACTGAGTGAGTAGCCAATAAATTTGAAAGACCACAAAAACGTTTACCAGTTCCTCTTTGTTTGCTGCTGGTGATAAGCAGAATTCTAAGACACCTTACAAGATTCTCACCTCTATTGGGCACAATGTTCCTTTGACCGTAAACAGGAATTGAAATGAGCTGGAACTGTCTCTCCTTTGACTAGATTACCTTGTATGGCCAAGGTGATGAGGTATTATCCCCTTGACTGCATATGATGTTTAAGACTCCACAGTAGTTACTGCAGAAAGATTCTCCTGCTGGCTTTGGAGTACTGAACTGTCATGTTGTGAGAGCACCTGTGGAAGGATCATGGGTCAGTGAACTTCCAGGTCCTCTAGGAGCTGAGTGAAGCCCCTGGCTGACAACTAACAGGAAAAGAGAATCTTACTTCTACAAAGCAAGGAAAAACTAGATTCTGTCAATAGCATGACCCTTGCAAGAGGGTTTTTGTTGTCTTGTGTGATTCATGGAGGGTCTAGTTAGGTGTACCTAAACTCCTGACCCCCAGAAACTGGCACAGTACATGTGTGCTCTTTTAAGTCACTAATTTTGATGTTTTGTTGTGCAGTGATAGAAATGGAATGCACTGCTCCTTAAAAGGATTCACTCACTCATTTACTATTTACTGAGATCCTGCTAAGTGTACCACTCCAAAGCAACTTCCTTGAGCTGGAAATTTGCACTCTGCTTCCATTAGTTGGACTTAATTATTTTTAAATCTTTCCCTTCTGTATTCCTTGTGTAACTTATCATAGAGATTTGAACACCATCTTAGGAGCTAGACTACCTGGTTCAAATCCAGTTTCTACAACTTACTTGCTGGGCGATTGAGTGAGTTATTATTTGTTTTCTTATTCACAAAATAGAGAAATAATTTCTACTCCATTCAAATGAGTCTTTTAGTCAGTGTAGGTCACGCTGTTCCAGGGTTACAGTTTAACAAGGGGAACTCAGCAATTTAATGCAAGAATTTATTTTTTGTGATACCTGAAGTTTGGTATGATTTGAGGGCACTCTCATTCTCATAGTTATTAATGGACACAAGTTGATGGAGGGTCCTCCCAACTGAGATGCCACCATTTGAATATATGGCTTAGATAGAACTGAAGGATCATTTACACCCTTGCCCAATAAAACAATTCATGTTACTTCCGCTCATGCCTTGCAACAGAACCAGTCACATGATCCCACTTAATTCCATCTGGTTAGGAAATGGCTTATATTGAAAACAAGCTTGTCATGAGGAAGTCTTTCCAAGTACAGAGAAGAGTCAGGATATAGGCTCTGAGGAAAGAACAACTGATATATTCTCAAAACAGTAAGAATCCCAGCATGACACGCATTTGGTAACTGAGGACAAAAGTTGAAGAAACCATTGGAGAAATATAGAGGGACAGTATTGTGCAGAGTAAGAGAGACAGAAACTGCTTCTCAGCCTATTGCTCTTGTGAGAGTAGGCCACATCTGTTTTGACTTCTGTACCCCTAGTGTCTAGCATACTTGCCGGAAACACAGTTGAAGCTCAAAGATGCTGTGCTTCCTGAATGACTATATGAATAAGATGATGGGTACATAGATGTGCCTTGACAAATTTTCTTCCCCAGACCTCTCAAAGGTGCAGATTTCTTCTTACACATCACAACCAGGCTGTGTAAACATATTTCAAGGGTAATGAAACAAGTTACTATTTTGTGTACAAGACAACCCAGTGGAACATTATCAAGGAAACCGCTTTCCTATCTGGAAGGCAAAGGATGAAGGTGAAAGATGTGACTGGAATTGAGATTCCCACAGGCAGCAAAGCCTCCCTCATGCAGTGAAAAGAACCGGGACACCTGTCAAGGAGAGATAAGTCAAATCTGGCCAGAAACGGCAGAAGGGGCACCCTTCAGACAGCCAGCAACCCAGGGCTAGGAAGGAGGCTGGAGAGGGACAATAGCATCTATGAAATCAAAATATTTTCTTTTTCTCAGTTGCCAACTTTCAGGGAAGGAAATTAAAGCAAAGCTGCTTTCTTAATTTAGGATGAGGGTATTTTCCATATTTTTGTAGAAATCTTTTATTTATGAGACAAAATGAACCAAAGCATACAGAAAGTAACAGTGTCTACTGGCCTCTGAACACATGGTAGGCTGCACATTTCCTTCTGCTTTGGAAAGCAGTTAAAAACAGAAAGTCCAACTTGTAAAAATCACACACATTTAATTCTCTCAGAGATTTGAATCCAAGAGATGTGACCTGAGCTGAGTCACATCTGGGTCAAAGAGAACTGGCCCATCTTTCCTCCACTCACAGCAGTGCCCTCCCCATAAAAAAATAACCAAGTATGTTCTCTCAGATTAACATCAAGCCTCAGGATGATGTGGGAAAATGACCTTTGCTTTACTTGTTTGGTGTAGTAATGGCATCCTTGTGTTTCCTCCTTCCCAACCATCTGAATACACTCTCCAAATTTATTTCAGCTGTGGTCAAGAACCAACACAATAGGAGCCTAGCATTGATCTTGTAATTTAATGACTCCATCAAGAAAGAAAATATCACCATTGTTCTGTGTTTGAGGATTCATTCCAAATCGGTCAATTGGATTTTATGATCAGACGTAGGATGACATTCAAATCTCCCAAATCTTACCAAGCAGACATTTTTCCCCTCAATTCAACTCTAAAGCCCATATTGGACAGGATTCAAATATACACTGTCACATGGCAAGGATTCTATGAGGCATCTGCTCCCAACTTTTTAACCAAATACCTCTGGGAACACAACACAGTATCAGCAGACTGGACCTATGCCAACTCTTTGCTAGACTCTTCTAGATATTTCCACCAACTTCAAGGCCCACTGAAATGGCTTTTAAAATGGAGTGGTGAAACCCTTAGCAGTATGTGAAAGTGTACTTTCAATCTCCCTTCCAGTCTTCCATGGTTAAAAAGTGCATAGTCTTACCCCAGCCAGAAATCTGGGTATCTATCTTTATACTGTATGATGGTGGCCTTTTAGAAATCTCCTAACAGAGGCATGGGTGCATTTTTGTCTTTTAGATTCTGTCTCAGGACTGCAGTATCCACAGGACACCTGAGCAGAGAAGAAAGTGGTATTGGGGGAGTGGGTAGGCTTAACCACCAATAAAGTCACTTAACATGCAAATGTGTCTGCCTTGAATCCCACCACGGATCCTTAGAAAAGAACTGGTGGTGTGCACAGAGAAGGAGAGAAAGAAAGCCTATGAGAAAGCACAATAGTCATTTAAATATTGATCCCATACCACATTCCACACAATGAGCACCCCTGCAGGAGTGCTCCAAATGATTCCTCTCAAGTCACCACAACTGACTGTGGTTACTTGGTATCTATCACCTCAGGCTTCCCACAGGCAGGACATCTTGGAAAATGAACTGCATTTGCTGTTGAAAGTCATACATTTTAAAAATACAGTATGACCAGCTACTCAGTGCTAGACCAAACACCCTGAGATAAGTCCCATGGTCAGAAAATAAACCAGCAGATTGTTGAGATGTAGAGGAGGTAGAAAACTCCATCGTGGTTGAGCACAGTGTGGGCAGACTGTGTGCTCAGAGTACTCAGGTATAAGATGCTATTCTTCATTGATTCAGGACTGTCGCTTATTTGCTCTTCCCTTCTTCCTTGGTTAGAGGACCCCACCGTCACTCTGGGAGGGCAATGTGTCCACACAAAGTATTTCCATTTTCTAACTTCTCTTTTCCCTGGGCATTTCAAAGTCACTCGATTCTGGCCAGTGATGCATGAGCAGAAGAGTGAGTGGATCTCTGAGTAAGTTCCTAGCCCGAAGAGTCAAAGAGCTTTCTCAGAAATTCACCAGTACTGCCACTTCCTCCACGGCCTACAATAAGGCCCAGATGGCTGCCACAGCAGCAGTCATTTTAGACTGCGAAGGGCCCTTGGGGAGGAATACATTTGCTTGGAAGGTGAAGGAAGAAGACTGAAGATACCTTGATCTTAGGTAAATGCAGAGCCACCAGTCTAACCTCCTTTAAAGGAATGGTTTGGGGTTTTAGATATATGAAGCTAAGCATCATCTCCATTTGTCCACTGTTTCAATGTACATTGAATTCCACCTTAAGATATAAGGAGCATAGTCACTTCATGGCTGAGGACAGATCACAGTGGAACTTCTCCCAAAGGGGAATACTTATAAAGCTATTACTTTACACCCAGATAAGCAAGAATTACTTACTTATATTTATTTTAAAGAAATCTTTATGCATCCAATACAAATGCATCTTGTTGAGTTTTTGTTCAGCATTTTATACTCATGTTATTTTTACTGACAGACTAAAGCACATAGAGAAAAAAAAGACTAAAACTAAATTACAGTTAAACGAGAAATACACATAACAACATATCCAAAGGCAATGAAACAGGTGCCCTAAAACTCAAACAAGTATTTGTAAACTATAATTAGGTGGGAAAAGGCACAGGATGTTCCTACTTGTTTATAAAATTAGCATACCTTGGGCAAAGTCTCCTTTTCTTTCCTTATCTCCAGTAACTGCCAGACTACTTCAACTCCAAAACCAAAGAATTTGCCAATCTCTTCTTTCAGAATTTTATTCCTCTTGTATCCACTGCTCATTTTCTTTAATATTTCACCAGAAGTTTCTCAGAACTACCTCTGGATGAGGTCACTTTTTCTTTAACCACAGTAAACCTCATGTACAAGGCAATAAAAAGATTTGTGAGTAATTTCTCCTCTACTTCTTCCAATCAAACTAAACAATTGGCACAAAAGGAATCTGATTGTCCATCTGTTTTAGATATGTGATTCTGCAGATGCTAAAAAGAAATGGCACAGCGATTGAGCTGGCGTCCCAGCCTCACCCATTCTATTCATGGGAGAAAGAACCAGCTTCCAAGCTTCCAACCTTCCAACCGCACCTCCCTGATCATTCCCCTGTCATCCTCTTTTCAGTTTCTTCTGATTTTGTTTGCCATTTCACTACACATCACTCTTGACTAGTCATCATTCATGAGATTTGTGGTCCTTATAACTATTCATGCCATTACACATTTTATAAAT
>PVLD010029718.1:0-17697 GCA_004027595.1 Dinomys branickii
AGGGGAGGGGAGGGGGAGGGGAGGGAGAAGAGAGAGAAGAGAAGAGAAGAGAGAGAAGAGAAGAGAAGAGAAGAGAAGAGAAGGGAAGAGAAGAGAAGGGAAGGGAAGAGGAGTTAAATCTATTGTTCTAAGAATTGCAAGTTAAAATTAATGGACCTGGGACTTGAGTCTAAATAACCCCACCTCCAACGTGCATGTTCAAATATATTAAATTCTGGGACTTGCGCAGCAAACAAGACAGCGCTAACATACACGTGCACACACCCAAATTATATTTTGTTTTTGAGAAAGTGGCCTTGTATTATGAAGTGAATTTTATTGCCACTTCATGTTTCATAGTTTAAAAGAATAATGAAGCATAGCAATAGAACTAATTATGAGGTTTAAATTGTTTTCTCCCTATAAGATACTTCATACTACATTCAAATCCACATTTATTAATGATTCCAAATAGTATCTGGAATCCTGCTCACTATTCACATCAACTCTGACATACTGTCTTAACCAGTGAGAAGGGGGAAACCCAGCTAATGCGTCTTCTACCGCAAATTATCACTGAGGACAGAAGAGAACTGATAACATGAGGATTCACAGGGGAAACCTACACAGAAGAAGCAAAAGCGTTAGAAAACTCCATGTGTGACCTTGAGCCTCGCCCTTGGGCAGCCGGGGTGAGGACTGCGGAGAAGGAAGCGGGCACACCTCTGCGCGGCTCTGCACTCAACTCCGCCCTCCTGAGCACGGGCTGTGAGCACCAGGAAAGCACCACGACATCGCATCTGCCATGCAGCCGGACTGGTAAAGGAGAGCAAAGACCATCTTTTTTTTTTTTTTTTTTTTTTTCGGTACTGGGGATCGAACTCAGGACCCTGCGCTTGCTAGGCAGGCGCTTATTCCACTGAGCTATATCCCCAGCCCCAACCATCTATTTTTAAAGGAAGCTTGTTGTGACAAGGATTTGGGCTCGCATTCGCTGAACAATGGTGTTTAAATAGCCAAAAAAAAAATGTTTTGCATGAATTTCCATTTTTCTTGGCTCTTCCAAATGCAGCTTCTGAGGCGTCTCCATCCCACACAGTGACAAGAACCAACGTGCCACCCAACGGAACAAGGGAAAAGAACAGACGGAAGAAGGGCCGGACACGGTGAGATTCCAGCCTCAGCACCAGAGTTCCTAGGCAGCTCTCTCACTGCCAGGATCCAGGAAATCACATTCAAGAGAAGCTTCTCATGCCTGACAGTTTTGTATCTGTGCGGATCTTTGGCTTAAATCCAAATATCCCTTAAGGTATCACGAACCCTACACTATAGCCCTGAAATATTGTTTATTCAAGAGTTTGAATATGAGAGGTAACTCCAAAATTATTTCCAAAAGATTTTTTTGTTAATGGTGACTCAATTTATTTATCGTGACATTATCATAACTTTAAAAACATTTCTATACATGTGAGGCACCGGGTGGACCTGCCTGCCTCTTAGGCTGCAGATCTTGGGTTGGTGGGGGTCACTTCAGACTAATTAGATCCGTGGAGACACAGCAGCATTGATCGCAGCTACTGTGTCACCGTAGGCTCCACAGAGGGTTTCGCCTAATAAAAACCTCAAGCATTTCAGGGAACCAAGAGTTTTTATTTCTGAGATTATATTCAAGAGAAGTGGGCTAAACAGACATTAGAAAAGAAAAAGTATAGTAAGCATAAAACGGTCACAGTAATGGACATCTTCACAAAAGCTACTGCACTCTTTTATCATTCAGGGCTCTTCCAGCTCAAACTGTCTTGAGAAAAAAAACAAATGTTGCCTTACATAACTGAAAAGACCTGGCAAACCTCAGGCATTATCAGATGCAGCTGCACAGATGATATTTTCAGGAACCTGAGTCCATTGCTCAGCTCATCTTTCTGTTTCCTAGCTCCATTCTCAGGAATGCTACCTCCCTAAGTGGAGATCAAAATGACTTCCATTTAGGTCTCCTACCAGCCTACTATCACGAGTAGAAAGAGGATGTTTTCTTCAGGTACAGCAAGAAAATAGGAAATGAATCTCATTGGCTTATTTTAGGTCATGTGACCATCCCAGAGCCAATTACTGTGGCTACTGTCACACTTTATTTTCATTGGTCAGGTCCAAATCACATGTCTAAATATGGACTTATGTAATAGGACCAGCCTTACTTTAACCTGAGTTACTACTTTTCTATAGCTGCCACAACAAAGTACCATAATCTTGGTTTAAAAAAATGAAGACTTGTTTTCTTATACTTCTGGAAACCATATGTCCGAGACCAGGGTGACATCAGAGTGTTTTTCCTGGTAGCTTGCACCTTCGCTTGTGCATGGCCAAGCTTTCTCTGTGCTTTTACATGGTCTTCTGTGTGTATCTGTGTCCTAGTATCTTTTTATAAAGACAGCAGGCATTTTAGGGTCCACCCCAACGGCCTCCTCTAACTTCATGACTTCAATGCCCTGCCTCCAATACTCAGCTACTAAGCTGAGCTTCCTAAAACAATTAGGAGGCTGGCCAGGCGCGGTGGTACACGCCTGTAATCCCAGCATTCAGGAGGCTGAGCCAGGAGAATTGTCATGAGTTTGAAGCCAGCCTAGGCTACATATTGAGTTCAAGGCTAGCCTGACCTACATAGAGAGATCCTACACATCCCCACAAAAAGCAGAAGCCTTTCAAAACAGAAAAATTAGGAGGCTGTTAGTAGAAGGAGGAAGAAATTAATCCCAGACAGCCAAAAACAGTAAGACCTGCCGTACCACTTCAGTCCCTTCAGGTCCTCACCCACAACTCTTCGGGGCAGCCTTCACAGCCTTACTTGAGTCAACACCTCTAGTCCCTCAGGAATGCCCACACTTGGAAGGTTAGCACCTTCCGTCAGTAGTACTGGAAAGGAATTTTAATTCTTTCAAACCGTATTTCTTAAATACACTCCATTAAACATTACTCTCATTGGGGATTTAAATAACTCTTACTGAAAAGGATTATGTGGTAAAAGAAATGTCTGTGTTTTGTTGTGTTTGGAAATGCTTAGCTCAAATTAAGACAAGTTTCTAGACCACATTGCTTTCCAAACCTTTTAATATGTTAATATCCTTTGTGAAGCCCCAAGAATGAGCGTGTAATCTGAAGTATGTACAATTCCTCCAAACACACAGTAAGGAATGCTTCCTTATAAAACTGACATCCACATAATAGGACATAAAATTAACTTTTGATTGGGTGGTGGAGGCAGGGCAAAGGAATGATTAGACATCAGGGCTGCTAAGAACTGGCTTTTGCCAATTCTAGAGAGCTCTGGCCAAACCTGGTGCTACACAAATGTTTGTGGTTCTCTCAGATTCCCATGCTGAAATCTCCCCCTGATGTGATAGTATGTGAAGGTGGGCCTTCCTGAGGAGGATCGGGTCACTTGGGAGCTCTCATACATGGATTCATGTCTTCTTTTTTATAAAAGAATCTCAGAGAGCTGCCTCTTCCCTTTTTGCACACAAGGACATAGCATGAAAGTGCTATCTATGAACCAGGAAACAGACCCTTCCCAGACACAATCTCCTGGCACCTTGCTTTTGAAATTTGCAACTTCTAGAACTGTGAGAAATAAAGCTCTGTTGTTCATAAGCCACCCAGCCTGTGGTATTCGGTAACAGCGGTCCACAAGGACTAAGACATCCAACACACTAAACAGCTCAACCTCAGCTACCAGGCAGAAGGATACTCAGCAGTAAAAGAAGGCCAACCAAGGCCAGCCGCAGAGGAAAAAAGTAATGTAGGGGGTTCACTGTGAGAGACCTATCTGGTGATTTAGGGGCTGGGAGGTCTATCGTGTGATTTCCTTAACATCACTTGGGCATCTGGATCATGGACCAGTGAGACTCATTTTATCATCTCATCAAAATATATGTACACATATGAAGATGAAATAATCTGGTTCTAGCCCAGAGAGAAGCAACCTACTTGCCTAGGCAAGGGGTACAGGTCCAAGATGAAATAATGTCTGTTGAACTCAGCTGACCCACAGCAGCAACGAACATGCTGAATAAATTGACTACCATATAAAGTTGGAATTAAGCTTAACATATTACAACATTTACTTTCTACTTGTAGACATGGAAAGAATACCCTTTCACGTGCAATTCTCCTGCCATTTGACCTCTGAAATAAAATGGAGCATAAGGTGTCAAGCAGGCGAAGGCATCTTTCTGACACATGGTTATTAACCTCAAAAGTACACCTCCCAACGAATCCTCTAAAAAACACCATGGCTCACATTCTGGCAGTGTTCATAAATCACCAGCTCTAGCCCCTCAGAAGTTTAGGAAGTTAGCAAGGACACTTGACAGAATTACTGCTTTTATTAATGCCATGGGCTCGGATTATTTATTCAAGATTACGAGGATCTGAAAACATGTACTCCAATACGGCCTTCACCTAAATCACAAGGTGTGGTGCAAAAGCCCCTTGTGAGAGCAAATTCTTGCTTTCTGCTGTTGTTGGGGAGAAATTCTTCAAGGGATGTAAGGCCCTGGTTAAACTCCAGGATGAATAAAGATGATTAAAAGTATCCCTCCTGTTCCAAACACTATAAATGTTAAACACATGTTTTTCAGTTCAATTGTTTTAAAATATTTTCCAACATGACCTTTATAAATATTTGCATGTCCCTCCCACTCCAAGCAGTCAGGGCCCATTGGCTGGAGGCCCCCAGGGAGATCTGAAGCGGAAGTGCTCCCAGTGCGTGAACTGTGCCCTGAGAGTAAGTCAGCCCCTGTGAGGATGTGGATTGCCTCTTCCAGGTCACAAGGCTTCCAATTAGGCTCTAATTACTAAAACACTAAATTATTCGACATGCCCTGAAAAGAAAATAAAGCTTTCCAAAGTTGGAGGAGCAGACAGACCCTCAGCAGGAGCAGGAAAGGGCTTCAGGAACCCTCCATCCCCACCTTCCTCTCACAGATGAAGGAAGTGAGGTGCACGGAATGGCAGAGAGAAATCCAGCACATCGTGGAACGTGGCTCCGTCTCAGCAGTGGAGTTATCGCTGAGAGTAATTTTCAGGGGATCAGGCGTTTGGCTGGTTTTCCTTCCCCCTCTTCTTCTCTGCCCCCGCCATCCTGTGTTCTGCCTTTTCTAGACACTGAAGTGGGGATATTCTGCAGTATCTACTTCCCATCTATCTGCCGTCCCGACCCTATTCCCCAGCAAACTGAACCACGTCCCCTCCCCAAGCCCAGGGTACATCTAAGCCACAGGCTGTTTTCTCTCTGTAGGTTCTTCCTTCCTGGGAAGAGTGGCAGACTTCCAAGGTCCAGGAGAAGATGCAACTGATGCCCCACGGAAGGTCAGCCCATTCTTTCTCTCGAGCTACTGCAGTGATTCCCCTTACATGATACAGTGCAGCACTTACAGTCATGAAGAGGTTTAGCTCAGGGGCGCAGCACCTGCCTGGCAAGCATGAGGTCCTAGGTTTGATTCCTGGTACCCCCAAATGATTTCTAATTATTGTTTGCTTATCTGTCTCTGTGACTGAGTTGCAGCTCCTACACCATGACTGGCACATTGTGCAGCATTAGCGGATTGTAATTTCTTCTACTCTGGGCCCCCACTTCACCTCAACCCCTATTTCCTGACCCATTCTCCCTACATCGTTGAATTCTTTGAGAAATGTTCTACAGACATCTCAATCCCAACATGTCCCACACTCAAGCCATTGTTTCCTCTGTCCATCCATCCACCACCCCGGACTCTCTTCTTGGCCTTCACCTTTCCATTGATATAAACACCATTATGATCCTGTCAGTCCCTCAAACTAAAAACTCAAGGTTTCCATGGATTCCTCCTTCTCACATGTCTGTTAACAATCACCAACCCTAGCTGGGTATGGTAGCACACTCCTGTGTGTGTGCCTCTGGCAGGCTGAGGCAGGAGGCTTGCAAGTTTGAGCTCAACCTGACCAACTTAGTAAGGTCCTGTCACAAAATTAAAAAAAAATTTTAAAGGGCTGGGAATATAGCTCAGACGAAAGCTCTGGGTTCAATCTCCAGTATAGCAAAACAAAACTGCAAAACCCTATTCATTGTACTTTCGTTGGGCTAGGGATATAACTCAGCAGCACAAGTGCCTGCGTGGCATGCACAAGGTCCTGAGTTCAATTCCCAGTACAGAAAGAAAGAAAGAAAGAAAGAAAAGCACTAGCCCATAATTTCATGGGCAATGAAGCCGGAAGGCAGCCCTCATTATCTCCTACCTGGTCATTTTCATGACCTTCTGTTCTTCTCTTGTCTCTTGTTCTTGCTCTTCATGCCACCTAACACCCCACTGCTAGAGGAAAGATCCCCAAGGTAAGCTCGGCTATGTCATTCTCTTCTCACAAACTTTATGACTCTTCTTTGTCCACAGTCCGAAGGCTTCTGCATTTCATTCAAGACCATCTACAGTTCAGCCCCCACTGCATCTCCGTTCTTACCCCCAGCTACTCCAGTAGTTATAGTCTAACCGCAGCCTCACTGCGTTTTCCACTACAGTTCTTCTTTCTGTTGCCAGCCTACGGCTCTCACTAGCTATCCGCTATAACTCAGCTCCATGTATGACGTTTTCATGAAATCTAAGCAAAAAGTAAGCGATCCCAAATCCTACAGTATACCTTGTTTGTAGCTTTAATACGATCCCAGTTTCCCTCATAAAGTGGGAGGCGAGAGAAGTGAGAAGACTTAGCACTATCGGCTCAGAAATCACTATGTACCCCACAGTGCTCACTGTAGTACTTGGTAAATATCAGGCATTATTTATTTTCTATTTTTTAATTATTATTTATATTTTTCACAGTACCACTGTCTATACCTTGGGCCTGGCACATGCGAGGTGAGCACTGAGCTGTATTCCAAGCCCTTTTTATTATTTTCTAAAATGTAAGACAGGGTCTCACTAGGTCGTCCAGGCTGGTCTTGCACTTGCAAACCTCCTGCCTCAGCCTCCCAAGTACATGGGTTATAGGCATGTATCACCCTGCCAACTTCATCTCCATTAACTCATCCTGTATGTAGGTCTATTAAAATAATTAGACAACTGAAGGCTCAAATCACAATCAGAATAAAGCATGAGGTACCAAGCAAAGAAATTTCAAAAATTTTAAAACAAATCCTTCCCTGCGTCACCTGTATTACCATGTTAGATATGGTAGCATAATCACAGTGGCCTAACAGAGTATTTGCTCCAGCATGGTGTCGAGGACTCTCCCTGAAGTATCTAACTCAGTCTTCACAAATAAGAGTCTCGTAGACAGTCTCACTCATTTTTTGATGTTTACTGGCTGCCAGCCTTTAAGCCTCACCCCTCCTTCTTCCCTTCTGCTCCCCATTTGCACAGGTCGAGAAGAAGTCTTGGGCTTTCCCTCCTTTGGCTCCATGAGAGACTCAAATCACAGTAGCCCCTGTTCATACACGGAAGCCCTTAACCCAGCCTCACTTTCTAACTGCAGAAAAATTCAGTCTCCTGTCCTTATTCATTCAACCCATCCCAGACCCACTTCAGAAGCCTGTCCAGCTCTCTCCAGAAAACTTCACTGTGTAAGTGACAATTTCATACTCTCTTGCTGTGTGTGTCACATCCAAACCAAATATGCGACAGGGATCCATCCTGACTCTGAAGTGTGGGGGAAAGAGGGACAGATACTATTATTACTCCTCATCCTTTAACCGTGGGGAAACAGGTTCACCGCTTCACCCAAGGTCATGCTACCGTAAGGGGAAAGGCTGACTCCGAAGCTATGCTCTTAATGGCCACAGTTCATGTCTTCTGCTTGAATTACAACTAAGTGCCTTCCACCTGTCCTCTCCGCCTCTGGTTCTCCCTCCCTGCTCTCCTTTCCAAATGAAAAGCAGTGGCAATGCGTACTTCAGTAGGTAGGGAGCAGGTGGGTCAGCCCCCTTTATTCCTTGGCTTCCCATGGCTGTGTAGACATTACTCCAGCCCAGCCTACATTTGCAAACTGAACTCAAGCCACACGCCCTCTTTGAAAGTCTCCACATATCCCCAGGCAGCCTTCTCCCTGCTCTTTATTTTTGCCAGGTCTTTTCCTTGTTATCATACAGTATACGATAACAATTATGTGCTACAATGCAACATTTGCTCACATATCCATCTCTCCAGCTATACTCTGTACTTCCAGTACAGCCTGTGACACAGAGTGAAAAGATAAAGTCTGGACAATAAAAAAGGTCGCGGAATAGTGTGCAGCAGCCTGGAGAACAGAGTGTCATTCAGAACACCTCACTTCCTAACCCTGACCCAACACTCCCCAAAAAATATACTGCATTTGTCCAATGTACTCCTAAAGTAACATAAGATACACTTTTTTTGAACTTAAATGATTTTTTTCTTCCCAGGATGTTTGGGTTGTCATTTGTATAGTTCGATTTTGAAATCTTGATAACTTCCTACTACTCTCTGCCCCCAATTCCTCCTCCTTGCAATCCAAGTTAGGAATTTTCACCTGAAGGAAATCACTGCCTCTAGACAATTACCTGTTACCCATCTGGAAACAGAGGAGCACGGTGAAATACATCCCTCTAGACATCCCTTGCTGAAGTTAGTAGATTCAATCTCCCCATTTTTGAACTACTAAACACAGTAGCGTCCTACGTCAGTACCACTACACAAAACAGTGGCTTCCCCATTTTGAGTTCCATAGGCTAATGGGTTCCCCAGAAAGTCCTTGCCCTAAATACTGTGGACATGATTAACCACATACACTTTGAGTTTAGCTATTCTCACAGAGCACTAAATAAGGAATACATTATGAGGTTTGGGGAAAGTCAAAGCTAAATATGGGAGAACATAATCCAGGAATCTCCAGTCAAGAGATAGGAACTTTCTTATTGCCTTTGAAGCTTTGCCTCCTTAAACAACACAATATCACGTACCCATTACTGGTCCCACTAAACACCTCACCAGTCTCTGCTTATGTTTCTAGATCTGCCAAGAGATTTATTTAGCGTGAATCCAGCTGCCAAATATTTTGCATAAACCCAACTGTCAGAGAATAAGCTCAAAGACACACAATACTCCCATAAGTCACACAAAGCAACGACATTACTCACAGATACCTAAAATCAACAGAGTCTAGGCTTTATGGCAAGCTGGTCCCTCAAGACTGAGAAAAGCTACCCAGGACAGCCTTTATCTGTGAGTGCCTCACTTTATACTATTGCTGACTGACTTTGAAAGTGTTCCACCCTGGGCTTTATGTCCCAGGATACCAAGACTGCTGAGCCAAAGTGCTGCCGGACGAGCTCTTCTTGGAAGGCTGTAGACAGCACAAGCTGCTGTGGGCAGCCACTCCTTATTATCTCAGAGCACCACATTCTTAGCACCTTCCATAGTCGTTCTAAGAACTCTGGGTGGGAGAGGGAGATTTGGGTCTTCCCTGGCCATCCAGGGACTTGTCCACCAACATGGTAGGCCCATTTCTGAACAGTTACAGATGCTCCAGAGAGTAAAACAGTGTCCCTGGCCCCTCTAGTTTGACATATTTTCTACTGGGAAGAAAGTTAGACATAATCTATAGTGTCCACCTCCCCAGTTCCTCACTAGGAAGGTCTGTTCGTCAGCCTTACCCATTGAACTAAAAGATTTAATGTGTGAGAAGTGTTCCATAGAGCATCAATCTCTCCCTAAAAGGGTTTAAGGACCTTGAATTAGCCCACTAAGTAGTGTTAGATTATTTTCTCCAAAAATCAATGAATTTATATCATTGCCCACACTCAGCCAATTCAAATAACTGGTTAAATCCATCAAATAACTAAATTAAGCTCACTCATCTAAATTTACTGATTTTTTTTCATTATGTGGACAAAACTATCCCACACCACTCAATGCCAAAGATAACATAATGATGACAATAAAAATAGTTTTGTTCCATGGCATCTTTGAATCTATGAGGTTGAGGGTTTAAGTAATAAATCTCCCAGTTTAAAGGCAATAAAACTATTACTAGAAGTCAGTGTCTTTCCTAAAATCATGGAGACTTTCTTTCGCAAAACTGGTATCGTTGCCTGCTCTACTGTCTGTATTTTTCACTTTAAAAGTTCCTTTATGGATCCTCACTGTTAATCCAAAACACTACACTGAACTGCAATTCATAAATTTATTAGAATAAGGGGCTGGGGATATAGCTCAGTGGAATAAGCGCTTGCCTAGCAAGCGCAGGGTCCTGAGTTTGATCCCCAGTACCGCAAAAAAAAAAAAAAAAAAAAGTGAGATAAATTTATTAGAATAAAGATGGTATGGATGCTGCTCCCAAAGGACTACAGTAAATAGATGGGGGAGGGGCGCTGGGCCATTTGAAGATAAACTCAGCACACATGAATCAAAAGCCTGTATACACGGAACAACTCAGATAGGAAATTGGATGATGCTAAACTCCATAGGCTAAGTTGGCCCAGCAAGGACAGTGTTTTTTAGAAGTCTTGCTTTTGGTGTAAATGTCATACTTTCCTAAAGATTTAGGACCAGCCAAGCTTGCAAATTCTTTATTTGATCTGGTATACTTAATCCACACATGGCAAATCCAGGTTTGAAGAGTATGCAGAAAGAATTTTTTAAGAGAGAAAGAAACAGAGAGCTAATGTTAAATATTTCCTCCATAACATCCACATGTAAGGGGGTGACTGAATATACAGTGAATGTTTAAATTTTTTTTAGATTTATTACAATAAAAGACACATGTCCAAGAATTATGGCAGTAGTATGTTTGAAGCACTAGGGAGTATTTTGAGTGTTTCGAGGGGAATTAATAGTATTGTGTGTTATATTGTAATAATTGTTTTAATTTAGACATTCATTCTGTATTTTGATCATTCCTCATTGCTCAACCTTGCTTGTCAAGACTGAATCCCTCATTTCATTATCTTGTACATGTAGATCCATGTATAAAACCAGATCCCACAGAGATATGAAAATAATTTCTATTTTGCCTGCTGTCTTGGTTACTTTTCTCTCATTGCTGAGACAAAATACCCAACACCCAAAATGAAGGAAGGAAAGGTTTATTTAGCTTACAGTTTGTGGAGGTTTCAGTCCATACTTGGCTGGTTCTGGGCCAGAGTGGCACATGGCAGAGGGCAAACTGTTCAGGACAGCAGAGCACAGCAAAAACCACCAGCAAAAGGGACGAATGCCTGCAAACAGCCTCCTTTTCTCCCTTACATTGTAAACAGCCTACCCGCACCCAGGGGGCATGTAGCTCTCACACAATCTCCATGCCCTCCTTTTCCACAGGCTCAGGATGTATACAAAGTAAGCACCCTGGCTTCCTGGTGAATCACTCAGTTAAACCTCCAGATTCCCCAGTTTGACACAATGTATCGATCATAACACCTGCTTACTCTTTTTTGCTCAAATATGACAAAGGAAAGTATTTTCTAAAATGTGTTACTATTTCTCTTGAGAGATCAAACAACTTTTTAAGGTAACCTGTCATTAATTAGTACATTTAATTTTTAAAAATATTATGAGACAACAAATGTCCTCTGAATACTATGTGTGGGTGAAGAGACCTTTGTTTCGTTTTCTTGTCTTGACAGCCCACACCTCCATTCAAATGAGTTATGCCACACTGAATGTTCAACATGAGCCTATAACTGTGAGTGACCAGTGAGCCCATTGGCAATGTTAATTCTAACCGTTCTAGACCATGTAAGCTAATTCAGCTTTCAAGGCTGGAAGACCCATGAGATTCTGCATCAAGAGTAGAAATTTCCCCATTCCTCCACAACTAGGAAGAATACCAGCTCACAATGCCCCAAATAAACTTGGGAATCACACTCGACAATATTATAAAATTGAAAGCTGCAAGCTGCCATTATGGTTGTTAAGTCCAGTCTTGGCAATAATTGTGTGATTTCCCTAAAGAGAATCTTCACCCAGGTGTTCTTGAGTCTGCTTCAGCATTTCCAACAATTTCCGAAATGACTCAAAGTCATTTTTAATTTTTAGAAGGAGAATGATAATACCTTCCTTCTGTGATACACTTTTGAGAAACACTACTTAAACTGTTATCCGTGGACCACTTGGGGTTCCTGAGGCTCTCTGTGGGTCTTGGTGTTCAAAACTATTTTCATAATAAAACTGAGGTGCCCTTTGCCTTTTTCACTGCACTGGCATTTTCACTGATGGTACAAAATCAATGGGTAGAACTACTGGTATCTCAGTATGAAGCAAAATATAACAGCAAACTAAACCAGCAGTCACTGAATTCTCCACAACCAGCAGGGAGGTAGTTTTACCAGTGACCTTGACGAAGCAGTCAGACTGAACTTAGTAAACCTGAACACCTGTACACACATTTTTGAAATATTTGTTTGACAAAATAGGAGTAACATACACAGTACTTCTCTTGCATACTAAACAGTGATGTTTGCCATGTGTCATCATTTGAGGTATAAGTAGAATTAGTCACTATCTTCACAGAACATAGCTGTTACTGGAAAAAAATAACTGACAGACTAACTACAGTTATTCTAATTTGGTATTTGGCAGACATCTTCCTAAAAGATTGACTAAAGGAGCCTGTCAGTACAAGATAAACAACTAGAAACATTTGTGCCAACAGTAACATTTGAGAAAAAGCAAAGGCTACACTAAGGAGATTGTATTTCAGAGCAAACAGCAAGGCACCAAGTAAAAACCATAAATTCCAACAGCAAAATTTGCTACAAGTTTTCTTACTAAAGGTAGACTTGTCCAAAGCATGTAGATGCCCAGCACAGCCAGATCATTTCATATTTTGCTTTCCTATTGGAAAGATATCTCAGTCCCACCTCAGGTGACATGAGTTACATATCCCCAGTTTTCTAGGTCTACTAAGAGTCCATTAGGTGTTGCCAAGAATGCATCCAACCCCAGTAATAAGAATCTTCCACATTTCAGACTCCTGAAGCTGAATTGGGCCCTGGCCCATTGCAAAGAAAATCACAGTCATGCCGCCTCATTTCACTAACCTTCCCTGCCATAACCAAAGACTCAAGACTGTGAATGCAGAAATTTCCTTCTTTGAATTGGTTTCCCCAGGGGACATGCCATTCTGTACCATGAACACTAACATTTATTTCAATGCTGGCTTTAATGGGCAAGAAATAAGAAAGAGATCAGGAGGAAAGCGATCTCTTGAATCCCCAAAAATAATACCACCAGAAAATATAGCAAGTTTGGTTCTGCTTATCTTGTTTTGGGTTTTATGTGTTTGTTTAGTTCTATTGTGCTTTATTTTAATGCACCAGCTATTGAAGGAAAAAAGCGAGAACAATGTAAAGAAGAGAGTTTAAAGACTCCCCTTGCAGAGGGGCTATGTATACCTGGTAGGGCATGTTGTTTAATGTTCTGTCACTGCGACAAAACACCTACAGTCATCAACTCATAAGGAGAAAAGATGTATTTTGATTTATGGCTTCTGAGGGTTCAGTCCATGGTCAGTTGGGCCGCTGCATTGGGGACTGTGCAGAGGCAGCACACTGTGGGGAGTGCAGGCCCCGAGGAAGCTGCTCACCTCATGATGGCTGGGAAACAGAGACAGAAGGAGCTGGGAGACCAACATCCCCTTGAAAGGCATGGCCCCAATGATCTCAGTTCTTCTCCCTAAGCCCTACTTCCTTACAGTTCTACCACCTCCCAGAAATGCCATAGGCTGAGGACAAACTCTTCAACATGTGGGCCTTTGGGGACACTACAGACCCACCTATTCAATAATAACCGAGGTCTCTAAGAAACCAGTGTTCTGTAGAAATACAACGTCAGTCACATGTACAATTTCAAATTTTTCTAGTAGCCCTTATTTTTAGAATAAAATGAAAGAGAAACAATTCATTTCAATGATACATTTTGTTCAATCTACTGTATCCAAATACTATTTCAACATGAACCCAATATAAAAATATTAATTCAATATTTTACATTATATTTTACAGTAAGTATATGTGAATTTGCTAGAGCTGCTGAAATAAAATACAAACTGAGTAGCATTATCAACAGAAATTTCTTTTCTCACAA
Source organism: Dinomys branickii (assembly GCA_004027595.1). NCBI lineage: Eukaryota > Metazoa > Chordata > Mammalia > Rodentia > Dinomyidae > Dinomys > Dinomys branickii. The sequence continues at coordinate 14,046 of PVLD010029718.1, forward strand.
TATTGGAGGCTCGAAGTTCAAAATGAAGGTGCCCCGTGGTCAGATTCTCAGGTGGGCTCTCTTCCTGAGGGCCCAACAGCTGTCTTCTTCATATGTCTTCTTATAAGGATACTAATCCTATCAGGATCCCAGCCCTCACAACTTCATGTAGGCATATTTACTTCTCCACTCCAAATACTGTCACACTGCGGCTTGGTCTTCAGCATATAAATGTCAGAGGGGCATGATTCAGTTCACAGAATACTAAGCCTTTGAAAACTGGGGTGTATATTACATTTGCATTACATCCCATAGCCACAAGTAGCTACTGGTAACTATTAGACAGCACACACCTCCATAACTGATTATTGATGCTAGAAGTCCAAGCACATCTGAAATTGAGAGCTCCAGAGCTGAAGTTGAAGGTCTGATCTTCAGGCAGAAAGCGGTTAACCCAAAGAAAAAGCCTGGCCAGAGGCCAAGAACACAACCACAGCCAGAAAGCACATTTCACCTGGGGGCAGTAGGGAAACCAAGGACACACTGCTTAGAGGAAATGCTATGAGACGATAATTGTCAGTGTCCAGTATCTGGTGACAAACCGGAAGGTTCCAAAGCCAGCGAGGGTCTAACGGAACATTTTCTAGCAGTAGCAAGAAGAATATCTGGAGGTGGCTTCCTAAAAGTCTGTGCAGGTTTTTCTACCTCCCAGCTCTACCCACTGTGAGCCTCAGGGAAGGCCCCAGCCACATCCCTGGGCCTGGCTAGGGGGAGAGTGGGAGGCTTCTCCAGTGACTTGCCGGAACTGGTATGGCTGGCCTTCCCCATCAGCGAATGTAAACAGCATAATAAACTCCCCAGATCCCATCACATCACATTCTACTTCCTAAACTGCCAAGAAACTCAAAACAAAAACAGATGGTAAAATGAGAAAACAGTTACTGCAAAAAAACTAAGGTACAACTAAAAACAAAACAATGAATAATCTCCAAGATAAATATTAGTGTCCTTTTTAATATGAAACCACATTTGCTTCAAGAACACAGGTGGTATCTATAATCCAACAGAGAACAAAAATTTTTTTAAGAATTGAGAAAATGGTTTTAATTCATTAGGAATAATGTTATGCCCCATTGAGCAGCTGATACATTTTGTAGAGTGGTCCATTTGCTTGGTATTTTTAATTTTACCTGTGGACATTTATGGGTGTTCTTTTCCCACAGTTATGGTTATTCTTAGGGACTCAGCTGCCTTTGCTGGCCTGAGGCAAAGCTGTGACGCAGGCCTTTGGCAGCACCACCCTCTCCTTCCTGAGACTCCAGCTACCCTGTCAAGTTTCTTTAGCAAGACCCAGTGTTTCCCAGTCCCTTGGAATCCACCATCATGAAGAACAATCCACTTTCCACATTTGCACTCCAATGCCAACGCTGCGGTGCAGTCTGTTCTTTTCCCTGTTCTGAGTCTCCTTTTTTCTGGCAAAAGCCTTGCTTTTCTCCAGCAGAGCACCCCTTTCTCATTCTGCCTGTGGCTGAGGTAGCACTGACTCCATCCTCAGTACCCACAGTTGATCACAACTTGGGATCTCGGGCCACAGGTTCCATTTGGATCTCACTGCATGGTGGAAGATGGGAACATGAGCAAAGCCAGCCAAAAGAGCATTTACGTCCGGACTGTACAGATCCCCTGCTGCAGGGGGAGTGCAGCTCTCTTTCTAGTGGGGTCATAGCCTAAGTGAAGTCAATAGAGAGGAAAACAGATCTAGGAGAGAGAGGTGTATCTGCTTGGTATTGCTCCAGGACCTGGCTCTAATGATGCTGGCTGCCAGTGAGGTCTGTTTGGGCAAGGTTTCCTACCACTTGCACCCAACCACTTGACACGTAGTGTATAGATGGCCCTCAGCATTTATGGATTCTCCATCTATGGATACAACCAACCACAGATGGAAACTATTTAGAAAAAGTCCAGCACGTTCCAAAATAAGCAACACTTGAGTTTTCCATATCCACCACAATGAATTCATGGACACATGCAGATGCAGTAAATATATGCAAATTTACCCTCCTGTACCCTTCTGCCATCTCACAGGTCCTCTTTCTCTAGTATCAGTGCTTGAGCATTATTAACCTGTGTCTCATCTGTGTCCTATGTAGTAAGGCTTATAATGGTTGCACCTGTATTGAACACATAAAGACCTTCATCTTGTCATAATCTCCTAAACAACTATTTCTATAATATTTATATGGTATTATGTATTATATCACCTGCAGATGATTTCAAGTATATCAAAAGATACCATAATATACATTTTATACAAATAGTATGCCAGGCGGGAGAGGGGACCAGATGCCAACGTTGCCCGGCTTTAACCCACAAGCAGTTTGCCCTCTGCCATGTGCCACTCTGCCTCTGAACCAGCCAAGTATGGACTGAGACCTCCACGAACTAAGGATGTACCAGAAGAAGGTTCATAGGAGACTTCCGGGAAGATGGCGACCAGGTGAGCAGCAAAGGAGCGATCCTCCTTGATAAACACCACCAGCTTGAGACAGACTTGGCGAGCGTGAATGCCGGGACCTCGGCTGAGAAGATCAAACTGAACGTGTTTCTCTGAGCTGCCGGGGGAGATGCGGTAGGGCGGCCCAAACTGCCGTGGCGAGAGGCGGGAAAGCCCCAAACGCTGGGAGCCGGAGACGCTCCGTGCAGGTAGGGGGCTTGGCTGAGTCCGAGCGCCCTGGGGGCCACAGCTAGCTCGGTCCCTCCCGCCTCCCGAGCCGGCGCAGCTTTCCAGCGACTCCCGACAGAGATCGGCTTTTTAGCAGCGGCAATGCCTGGCAGACTCACATTTCGCGCGCATGGGGCAGGCGGCGCAGCCTAGGAGCGGAGCATCACGCTCCCTCCCCCAGACCCGGAAAGCGCGAGGAAACAAGTGGCTGCGAGCGGCGGATCGCGAGCATAGCACAAAAAACTGGCACCTGGGAAACTTCCTGCCTGCAGGGACTCCGAAAACTGGTGAGCTATCTGCGCTCGCGACCAGATCACCGAGTGGAGGAGGAGATCCATCCCTATACCTGCAGGGAACCCTGGGAGGGCGGGGGAGCGGTCTTACACACCTCACCCAGGTCTCTCGCTAGGGAGTAGCTAAATAACATCTGTACAGCCTTTTAAGCGGAACTCTCAGCAGAAAGCTTAAGGGACATTCCCCCAAAGAAAAGTCATTGGAGCAGCCTCTGCAGCAGACCTTTGCCTGCTGAACTGCCTGGGGAATCTACTGCTCAATATTTTGAATCTGATACCCAAAAAAAGGGAAGACAGAAGAACAAATCTCAGCAGACAGCTTAAGGGACATTCTCCCAAAGAGAAGGAATCATTGGAGCAGCCTTTGCAGCAGACCTCCGCCTGCTGAACTGCCTGTGGAATTTATAGCTCCACATTTTGAATCTGATACCCAAAAATGGGAAAACACAGGAGCAAAACGCAGTCTCAAAACTCAACCCCACCCAGAACAAGTTTTGAAGATGAAGATACAGGGGAACCAGGAAGCCTCATAACTTCAAGATATGAAACGATTGCATCCGAAATTAAACAACTCCAACAGGCCATGAAAGAGCTTAAAGCAGAAATAACCCACATACCCACAATGATTTCTCAGATAAAAAACTAGCTGAAAACAATG
>PVLD010029719.1:0-17697 GCA_004027595.1 Dinomys branickii
CTGTGACAAAATACCTGAGAAAATCAATTTAAGGAAGGAAGGAAAGATTTACTTTGACTTGGAACCTTTATAGGTTCCAGTCTACAGTCCCTTGGCCCCATAGCCTTTGATGAATACATCACAGGGAAACCATTTGCCTCTCAGAGACCAGAAAGCCAATGGAAGAGACAGAAGCATGAGGGTTCAAGCTCCAGAGACCTGCTGTTCTTCCATTAGGCCTACCTCCTAATGTTTCTGGCACTGCTCAGTAGTGCCACAGGCTGGCAATCAAGTCTTTAGCTTAGGGCATATTTAAGCCATCAACTATAACCAACCCCCAGTTCTACCACCTCTCAAGACAGTTACAGTGGCCACCAAATTTCAAGCTAAGTTTTGGTGGGATCCACCACAACCAAACCACAGAAAGCACAGTCTGCGATAAGCATCAGAGAGAGGCTGGGTGTCCCGTGGCAGTGCCATGCACAGTTACAGCATGGCAGGTGGTGGGAGGGCATAGACAAGACCAAAAGTAGACTGAGAACAAGGAGCTGAACACCAGAGCCAAGCTTGGGAATGAAATGTAGGATGTTTTACCATTGATATACGTTCAAATACACTCTTCTAAACAGTTTCAGGAAAACCACCACACTCCAGGAAGTGTACCCAGGAATGAAAATAGAAGCCTTGGGTGAGGACTAGCATGCAGCAATGAGGCAGAGAGCAGGTCAGTGTCTTAGCCTGGGCTTCCCAGCATGCATCACGGAGGTGAGGATTAGGCACAAATGCTTTGTTTGATAGGATGGGTGCAAGGGTGAACAGGAGCTAGCAAGAGGCAGTGGGCCTGGGGCGGGTGCACACCCTTGTCCCCCATCAGGGACACCCTTGGATCTTGGTGTGCAGAGTCCTCATCTTGGATGAGTTGTGAGGGAGAAGGGTGGGGGAGTTCGGGGCTGACTGCCTCCTGTCTCCTGCGTCTACTAGGTAGATGCCCAGATGTTACAGGATGAGCTGGGGTCTCTGGAGTGTGGGTGGGTAGCTTTTCAGCAGAGCCACACACACTGGCTGAGTGTGCTAGTGGCCAAGGGAGCAAGTGGGCAAAGGCCAAGAGGCAAGGAGACGCCCCAGAAGTCTGCCCTGCAGATGGTGAGTTGGGTGCCAAGGGACATGAGCCACCTTCCCGGCAGGAGAGTGCCTGTGTAGAGCTTAGTTCAGACAGAACTAAGTCTGAGTCCCAGAGCAAGCTAGTGACTTCTCAGGGTCACTTTCTACACTGATGTAATGGAGCTAATGAGAAATGTTTGCTCCCTCAGAGTTTCATGCTACAATGTGCCCAGTGCAAGATCTGCACTCAGAAATCCATGTCTGCAGCGGGGGAATGGCCAAGCCTTCCCCCTGTGAATCTAGGTTCCTATGTTTTCTAGCTTGCCTTGTACTGGGTCTTCTGAGCATTACAGTGCTGCCTAGAATTCTATAATAAGGAGCCTGCTTCCAGGAGAAACCCATCCAGAATAGTTGTTCCTTCCTAGCAGTGCACACCTTTTCATTTTTTTCTCCTTAGGTTTCTATGTTTTGACATTTGATTCCATCCAGCTTCACACTCAGAGTTCTCTGTGTACTAAGCACTAATTACTTCACGTGTGCTGAAATAGAGACAACAAAATGCCACTTACTGTGTTAATTGGGATTTGTTTACCCCCAGCCAGCTTGTGCAAGCACATTTAATTCTGTGTTCATTAATTCAGCCATCTACTTAGAAGATGTTATAAAGGGCTTTCCATGAGCCAAGTGCAGCATGGGCCCATAGACTCTACAAGACTCCATTTCTGTGCACAGACCCTCAAGACACGGGGACTGTATAGCTTTCATCACTGTAACAGATACCACAGACAGCTGACTTGCAAGAAGGAAAGGTTTATTTTGCCTGAAAGATTTGAGGTATTAGTCCATGGTTGGTCAGCTCCATTGCCTCAGGCCTTGGTAAGACAGCACATCATGGTGTAGCATAAATGGTGGACCAGCCTGTGGGGTGCTATTGGGAGGTGGCCCGAAAGTGAAAGAGAAAGGAGGGGATCCACTTCAGGGGGACACCTTCAGTGACCCGGCTTGCCCACTGGGCCCCATTGCTTAAAGTTCAAACACCTCCCATCACTGGCAGCCAAGCCTGTAATACACGAGCCTCTGGGGTGAACAGAGGATGTGCTGAATGGCCCTTCGTGGGGGCTGTATGTGAAGGGTTGTCTGGGATGTTACCAAGACTGATGGGCTTTATCCAGGGGGTGACAAGGGGGCCTTTTTCGATGTTGTTCCTGATAAACTGCCACATCTGGAGCAAAGGACCCATATGATGAGAACAGGGGTGGGAATGAAACCGGTATTCTCCAACTAAGATTGGTTTTGAATGCCAGGCCTAAATTCATTCTGTAGGATTTTAGATAGGGTTCAACCTTGGTTTTAGAAAGATTTTGGCAGCAAGGTAGGCTGAGAGGCTGGGGTGATGGGATGGGAGGCCGCCCTCACAAACTTCCGTAGGTTCAAAGGGGCTGGTGAGATTGGGGTGGTGTTTCACAAATCCTTACAAAGGGGACACCCATGGGGTCTGCTGTCCTTGAAGGTTCCTGCTTTTTCAGCTCTTGCTTATCCAGATCTGGAATCCTGTTTCCTGGGCAATTTGATCCTGTAGATAGATACTTGGCTCTGTAGCTACTACTGCTGTGTTTAGCGAAGTAAAGTTTGTTTATATTAACCTAGCTTATGGTCCTTCAGAATGTTGGTTTTCTTTATTTTAGGGAGTATACTTACTCTCTGGATTTTGTGTATCGATGTGGTCTGTGCAACACAGGACATGATATTTTAAAACAGCAGCTCCATAAACCACTACTGGGATGGTCAAGGTGACAGCATTTCCCAGGGAGTGCTGTGGTCCTGGGCAAAGAAATCCACTTCAGCCTGGGCCCTAAATAACAGGTGTGCTCCTGGCCGGTGGGCAAAGCTGAACCTGGCAGAGCTGTTGGTGGGGGGTGTGTGTGAGCACCCCTGCTGTGGGGTAGCTCCTTCTAAGTGTGGCTCATTGACTAGACACTACTGGGTTTAGAGTTGCTTGCCTCTCCTTTTGTACTTGGATCCCAGCTTCTTCTTATCTTAAACAAAGAACTGAACAGCAAGCAAAAAGTAGTGGCAAAGTTTATTTGAAAAAGTAAAAGTGAAGAGTGGGGGTGAAACTGGCTTTGCAGAGCAAGTGTGGGCTGAGTAAAACAGAAAACAGCAAGATAGAAGTAGACCCTGGAGGAAGCAGGGTGGGCTCTTGTGAGGAAAGCCACGAGGGCAAGCTTTTCCTGATGTCTGTGTTCTTTGCTGTCCAAATCTCCAGGAAACACAGGAGAACTCCTATATCTGGGTCCTAAGATGCAGGGCTTGGATGTCACTCTCAGGCTGATGTCAGATCTAGGCTAGCCAATGGAAAGCCTGCTTAAGTTCTGAGAGTCCACATGCAGGAGTTTGGGAACTGCTGAGTACCTATGTTCTAGGATTTTTAAAAAAATTTTTTAAAATTTGTTTTAAAAATAAAAGAAGGAAAACATAGTAACAGACATCCATTTACAATATAGCACAAGAACAATACAAGCAATACAGAGTTACAGAAAAAGGGGTAAGAAATTATCAATGGTTGTTGTATTACATATTGACATTTTCAAAGTGGCTTCTCAGGAAAACAGAGACATGCAAGGTTGATCAAATAGTTAATCATTAATTACTACCTTAAATAAAGTGATAAGAAGTCAGTAGTACAACTACGTTAGTTACCCAGTATATACATACATAAGTAATTTCCCTTTCTTCCCTTTCTCTTTTCCCTCACCCCAGTTGCTCTTCACTTTTGAGCATGTTCCTTTCATTTCACAATGTCTGTTATACCTCCTAATTTTTATTCACTCTTTCAGGTTGTTAAACTAGTGAAACAATACATTGCTTGCACATGGAGGTCTTGTTTATTTCACTTATGAGTATGGTCTCTAGTTGTGACCATTTATCTGTAAAAGCCTCGAGTTTATCTTTCTTTATAGCTGAGTAATATTCTACGATACAGAAGTACCACAAATTTCTTACCCATTCCTCAGTGGATGGACTTTTGGGTTGCTTCCACAATTTAGCAATTACAAATTGCTATAAACATGGGTGCACATATATCACTGTGATATGATGTTTTCAGAACTTCTGGGAAACTACCCAGAAGGGGAATGGCTCAGGTGAATGGGACCTTCAGACCTGGTGTGCTGAGGAATCTCCAAACTGATTTCCACCGTGGTTTCTCCAGTCTGCATTCCCACCAGCAGTGCAGAAGAGTCCCTATTTCTCCGCAGCCTCGCCAGCATTTGTTATTGGTTGATTTCTTAATGCTGGCCAATCTTAATGGGGTGAGATGAAATCTCAATGTTGTTTTCATTTGCATTTCTTGAATGACTAAAGATGTAGACCATTTTCTCATATATTTATTTGCCATTTGTATTTCTTTATCTGAGAAGCGTGTATTTATCTCATATGTCCATTTTTGGATTGAGTCTTTGAATTTGGGGGGGCTCGTGTTTTTCAATTCTTTATATGATCTAGGTAGAAGACCTTTGTCTGAGGGATACTCAGCTAAAATTTTTTCCCAGTTTGTGGGTTTTCTTTTTACTCTGCTGGTGATTTCTTTAGATATGGAGAAACTTTTCAGTAGGATGAGATCCCAGTTGTTGATTCTTTGAAGTATTTCCCGTGTGGTTTGGTTTTTGATCATGAAATCTCTGCCTAATCCTTTGTCTTCGAGATTTTTACCTACTCTCTCTTCCAATAGATTTAGAGTTTCTGTTTTAATATTGAGATCTGTGATCCATTTTGACTTGAGTTTTGTGCATGGTGATAGACTTGGATCTATTTTCAGTCTTTGGCAGGTGGCAAGCCAATTTTTCCACCACCATTTATTAAAGAGGCTATCTTTCTTCCAATGAGTTTGTTTGGCCCCTTTGTTAAACAGCAGTGGCTGAGTGTATTTGCGGTTGTGGCTGCATGTTCCAGTCTGTTCCGTTGATCCTCTGGTCTGTTTTTTAGCCCGTACCAGGTTGATTTTATTACAGTAGCTTTGTAGTATAATTTCAGGTCAGGGATTGTGATTCCACCTGACTTGTCCTTGTTTCCCAGGATTGCTTTTACTATTCTGGGTCTCTTCTGCTTCCAGATGACCTTAAGGAGTATTTTCTCTAGATCTGTAAGATATGCCAATGGTTGTTTGATGGAAATTGCGTTGAACCTGTACAACAATTTTGGTAGTATGACCATTAGGACTAGGGATTGACCCAGAGCCTTCTCATTATGCTACATTCCCAGCACACACTTTAATTTTTAAAATTATTAGTATTATCATAACGATTAAAATTATTATGATTATGATTATTTGAGAAAGGTTTGCAAGAGGATGGTTCAGGTTGCATTTGAATTTGTGATCATTTCTTCCAACCCCCAGAGTGCTGGGATTGCTGGTATGAGCCACACATCTAGTTCCCTATTTTTGACGTAAATGATTTCTGTTCAATTTTGGTTTTGCTAGTATTACTGGTTTGAAATTGCTGTACTAAATTGATAAAACATTTTCTTTCATGAGCAATAAATAACCTCATTTTACTATGACATTTTTACTTTATAAAATTTTATTTTTTTAAATTTTGACCCTTATGATAACACCTACCTCAAAAGTCAAATCTATTGTAGAACTGTACAAAAAGTTCTATAACTTATATTTTATTTTCTATTTGTAAATTTTTTTAAGTTTTTCTTTTTAAATTTTTGTTACAAGCAAAGATAGAACCACACACACTACCCTAGACCAGCTCAGGACCAGAATTTTTGGCATCACTGTCTCTGAACAACACCCATAACACTGGAAGGGCTTCAGGGCCAATGGGACATAGGCAGCAGTCAACACTGTTGGTGGCCACACCTTCTGTGGAATACCTGCACAACTTGCCTGGGGTTCTATGTAGCAGTGGCACAGCTTTTTGGGGGGCATACTGGGGATTGAACTCAGGATCTTGCACTTGCTAGGCAGGTGCTGTGCTGCTGAACTCTATCCCTGACCTCTGGCATAATTTTCAGAAACATGTCCATAGTGGTTTGTATGGCTTATTTTTATTCTTTCATCACAGAGTTTCTTGTAGGTAAATAATGTACCATTAATGTTCTCCTCTATGAATAAAAACATTTCAGTGTTGGGGGTCCATGTTTACAGATTAAAAAGAGGAGCTCCTGAGGGTCTGTGATCATTGTTCATCATTTCTTGTGAATTTTCATGGGGTTCCTCTGCTTTAACTTCTGTGCTGACTCACTTTTCTAGTCACTGTCACAATACCTAAAAATTGCAACTTAGAGCAGGCAGTGTGCACTCTGGCTTAATGAGACAGCTCATGGTTGGCCAGCTCCAAAGTAGAAAATGCATGGTGGAAGGGTCTGACAGAGGGAGGCTGCTCATGTAATTCCGGGCAGGAAGCAGAATCTCAGTGCTGGTTTTATTTGCATGTTTTTAATGTTCAGTGATGTTAAACATTTCCTCATCTATTTGGCCATTTGTTCTTCTTCTGGGAAATGTCTATTCATTGCACTTACCATTTTTTGTTGGGTCATTTACTTTGGGGGTCAAATTTCACTGTGAGGGTCTTTCAGTTCCTTGGTGCAGTTAATTTCTAAGTATTCATGTTTTCTGTGAGTGGAATATTTTTCTTATTTTGTTTCTCAGCGAGTTCATTATTCATGAATACTATTGATTTTTGTGTGTTGATTCTGTGTTCTATATTGTACAATTTGTTTATTAATTCTAGGAATTTTTCAATGAAATTCTTTGAGGTCTTCTATGTAGAGTATAATGTTGTCTTGAAGATAATGACAATTTGACTTCTTCCTTTCCTATGCATATCCATTTTATTTCCTTTTCTTGTCTTATTTCTCTTGCTAATGTTTCAAGTACTATGTTGAATGATAGTGGGCATCCTTATCTTGTTACTGATTTTAGAGAGGAAGCTTTCAATTTTCCCTCATTTAATCGGATGCTGAAAATACAGTTGTCGTAAATGGCTATTATCAGATTAAAATAACTTCCTTCTATACCAGTTTTCTTTAGTGTTTTTACCATGAAAGGATATTAGACTTTGTCAAACAGTTTTCTGCATCTGCCACATTATGGGAGACACTGTTCATGTGACATATGGCATTTATTGATTTGTATATGTTGAACTATCTTTGCATCCACTCAATGAAACTTACTTGGTTATGGTGTCTGATTTTTGTAATGATTTGGTACATTGTGTTTCCAGTATCTTGCTGAGGAATTTTACACCTGTAGTCACTAAACAGACTGACCTATATTGCTCTTTTTGGTTGGATCCTTGCCTGATTTTAGAATCAGGGTAATGACAACTTCCACCCACAGCTATGTAAGCACTCCTTCCCTTTCATTTTTATTAAAATATTTGAAGAGTACTGGTATTACATTTACCCTGATGTTCTTGTAGAATTCAGCAGTGAATCCACCCAGACTTAGACTCTTTTTGTTAAATTTTAAAAGTAAAAGAATGAAAACATTAGCAAACAGACACATAGTAGCACAAGAACAGTACAATCAAAACTGAATTACAGATAAGGTGACAGGGAATTAACAATGGTTGTTGTATTACATATTGATAACTTCAAAGTGTAGGTGCAGGAAAACACATACAGACATACAAGATTGATCAAACAACTAATCATTGACTGTTCCTTACAATAAAGTGACATGAGACAATAGTTCAACCATGTTGGCCATCCTGGATATACAAACATACATATAGTTATCCCTTTCTTCCTTTTCTCCTTCTCCTCATCCCAGTTGTTCTTTACTTTTGAACAGTTTCCTTTCATACCTCCTAATTTATATTCCCACTTTCAGGTTCTTACATTAATGATACAAAAGGTTGTTTGCACATGCACATCTGATTTATTTCACTTATGAGTATAGTCTCTAATTGTGACTATTTGCCTATAAAAGCCTCAACTTTGTCTTTCTTTATAGATGAGTAATATTCCATTATGTAAAAATGCCACAGTTTTTTTATCCAGTCCTCTGTGGATGGACATTTGGGTTGCTTCCATGATTTAGCTATTACAAATTGTGCTGCTATAAACATGGGTGCACATATATCAGAGTGATATGATGTTTTCAGATCTTCTGGGAAAATACCCAGAAGGTGAATAGCTGGGTTGAATTGGACTTCTAGACCTAGTTTGCTGAGGAATCTCCAAACCGATCTCCGCAGTGGTTTCACCAGTCTACATTCCCAACCAGCAGTGCAGAAAAGTTCCTATTTCTCCACAGCCTCACCAGTATTTGTTATTGGTTGATTTCTTAATGCTGGCCAATCTTACGGGGGTGAGATGAAATCTCAATGTTGTTTTAATTTGCATTTCTCGAATGACTAAAAGTGTAGAACATTTTCTCATATAATTGTCTGCATTCGTATTTCTTTATCTGAGAAGTGTGTATTCATCTCAGATGCCCATTTCTGGATTGGGTCTTTGAATTTGGAGGGGTTCATGTTTTTTAATTCTTTGTATGTTCTAGATAGAAGACCTTTGTCCAAGGGGCCGACAGCTAGGATTTTTTCCTAATCTGTGGGTTTTCTTTTTACTGTGCTGGTGATTTCTTTAGATGTGCAAAAACCTTTCAGTAAGATGAGGTCCCAGCTATTGATTTTTTGAAGTGTTTTCCTTGCAGTTTGACTTTTGTTCATGAACTCTCTGCTTACTCCTATGTCTTCAAAATTTTTATCTACCCTCTCTTCCAATAGATTTAGTGTTTTTGTTTTAATATTGGGATCTGTGATCCATTTTGACTTGAATTTGATGCATGGTGATAGACTTGGGTCTATTTTCATTCTTTGGCAGGTGGCAAACCAATTTTTCCAGCGGCATTTATTAAAGAGTTTATCTTTCTTCCAGTGAACTTTATTGGCCCCTTTGTCAAAGAGTAGGTGGATGAGTGTGTTTGTGGTTGTGGCTGCATGTTCCAGTCTGTTTCATTGATCCTCTGGTCTGTTTTTTAGCCAGTACCAGGTTGATTTTATTACAGTAGCTTTGTACTATAATTTCAGGTCAGGCATTATGATTCCACCTGATTTGTCCTTGTTTCCCAGGATTGCTTTTGCTATTCTGGGTCTCCTCTGGTTCCAGATGAATTTAAGGAATGTTTTCTCTAGATGTGTGAGGTATGCTAATGGTATTTTAATGGGAATTGCATTGAATCTGTACAGTAATTTTGGTAGTATAACCATTTTCACAATGTTGGTTCTTCATAACCATGAGCAGGGAATATTTTTCCATTTATTGGAATCCTTTTCACTCTCTTTTTTCAGAGTACTGTAGTTTTCATTGAATAGATCTTTTACTTCTTTTGTTAGATCAATTCCTAATTATTTCAGTTTCTTGCATGCTATTGTAAAAGGTATGGTTTCCTTAATTTCTCTCTCAGTGTATTTCTTATTTGTGTATAGGAATGTTATTGATTTTTGGATATTAATTTTGTATCTAGCTACACTGCTGAATATGTCAATTAATTCCAAGAGTTTTCTTGTGGAGTTTTTTGGGTAAAAAACCTACATAAAGAATAGTTTATATAAAACTATATAAAAACTATATAAAGTATCATGTCATCTGCAAATAGTGATAGTTTTATTTCTTCCTTTCCTATCCTTATTCTTTTTATTTCTCTCTCTTGTCTAATTACTCTGGCTAATGCTTCCAGAACTACGTTGAATAGGAGGGGTGACAGTGGACATCCTTGTCTTGTTCCTGACTTTAAAGTGAAAGCTTTCAGTTTTTGTCCATTTAGTGTGATGTTGACTGTTGGTTTGTCATAGATGACTTTGAACAGATTGAAGTAAAGGCCATCTATTCCTATTTTTTCTAGGGTTTTTAACATGAATGCATGTTTTAATTTATTGAAAGTTTTTTCCACATCTATTGAGATGATCACATGGTTTTCTCTGACTATTGATATGGTATATTGCATTAATTGATTTGCAAATATTGAACCATCGCTACATTCCTGGAATGAATCCAACCTGGTCATTATGTATAATTTTCCTTATGATTTGTTGCATTCTATTTGCTAGTATTTTAATGAGTATCTTTGCATCTGTGTTCATTAGGAAAATTTGCCTATAGTTCTCTTTCTTGGTTGGGTCCTTCCCTAGTTTTGGTATAAGTGTAATACTTGCCTCTAGAAATGAGTTAGGGAGAATTGCTTCCTTTTTAATTTCATCGAAGAGTTTGAGGAGTTTTGGCATTAAATATTCATTGAATGTTTTATAAAATTCTGTTGTGAATCCATCAGGGCCTGAGCTTTTCTTTGTTGGTAAGATTTTAATGACATTTCAATCTCATTAATTGATATTGGGTTGTTCAGGGTTGTTATATCTTCCTGGTTCAACTTTGATAATTCATACATTTCTAGGAATCTGTCAATTTCTTCTGGGTTTTCTATCCTATTGGAGTAAAGATTCTCAAAGTAGGTATTACTGATCTTTTGAATTTCTGTAGGATCTGTAGTGATTTCATTTTTTTCATTCCTTATTGCGTGAATTTGAGTTCTTTCCTTTCTGTTTTGATAAGGTTGGCTAGGGGTGTATCAATTTTATTTATTCTTTCAAAGAACCAACTCTTTAATTCACTCATTTTTTGTAGTTTTCTTTGTGTCAATTGCATTTATTTCTGTCCAAAGCTTTATAATCTCCTCTATTTTTTAAGCTTTGGGCTTGACTTGTTCTTCTTTTTCTAAAAGTTTGAGGTATAGCATTAGGCTATTTATTTGCTCTCTTTCTGTTTCCTTTATGTGTGAGTTCATCACTATAAATTTCCCTCTGAGGATTGCTTTCATTGCATCTCACGAATTCCTGTAATTTGTATTTGCATTTTTGTTTGTTTGTAGGTATTTTAAAATTTATTCTGTGACCCATCGCTTATTCAGGTGGTTGTTGTCTAATTTCCAAGTGTTTATGGAGTTTTTGGAATTCCCTTTGTCATTAATTTCCAATTTCATTGCACTATGGTTACATAATATGCATGGGATAATTTCAATTTTTTTACATTTAGGTAGGTATACGCTATGTGCAAGAATGTGGTCTATTTTAGAGAAAGTCCCATGTGCAGCTGAGAAAAATGTGTATTCTGATGTTGTGGAGTGGAACACTCTGCATACATCTACTAAGGCCATTTGTTCACACATTTGGTTCAGGTCTGTTATATCTTTGCTGAGTTTTAGTCCAGTTGGCCTGTCTCTTTGTGTCAAACAGGTGTTTAGGTCCCTTATTACAATTGTGTTATTGGTTATTTGGCTTTTTATGTCCATTAAGATTTGCCTTGTATAGTTTGGCGCTCCAGTGTTTGGTGCATGCAAGTTTAGGATTGTTATTCCTTCCTCTTGCAGCTTTCCAGTAACTAGAATATAGTGGCCTTCTTTGTCTCTTTGGATTGTTTTTGGTTTGATGTTTATCTTTTCTGCAATCATAATAGCTACCCCTGCTTTTTTCTGTGAACCTGTTGCATGGGGAATTGTTTTCCAACCTTTGACTTTCAGTTTGTGGATTTCCTTTTGAGTAAAGTGTGTTTCCTGTGTACAACATATTGTGGAATTTTGTCTCTTAATCCACTCTGCCAGTCTATTTCTTTTGACTGGTGAATTGAGGTCATTTACATTAATGGTTATAACTGTTATATGTTGGCTTATTCTTATCATGCTGTTCACTTGCTATTTCTTTCCTACTTTTACTGTCTGTTTAATTTCTTGTTCTGCTTAAGGGTTCCTTTCTATTGTTGTTCTTGAGATTGTGGTCTCTTTTTTCTCCATCTAGAATATCTTTTAATCCTTTTTGCAGTGTTGGTTTCGCACTCATGAAGTTCTTCAGTTGTTCTTTGTCATGGAAATATTTCTCCATTGAATTTGAAGGATAGTTTTGCAGAATACATCAGTCTGGGTTGGAAGCTGTTTTGTCTCAGAATCTGTAATACCTTGCTCCAAGCTCTTCTTGATTTCATGGTTTCTGTTGAGACTATTATATGTCTGGGTGTGGTTTTATTTGGGTTTTGGCTCATTGGGGTTCTATGTGCCTCATTTAACTGCACATGAGTATCTATTACTGTGCTTGGGAAATTTTCTGCTATTATTTCTGCAAATATTCTTTTTATGTCATTTGTGTTGCCTCCTGCTGTTTCATTGATTCCTATTACTTGGACATTATTTCTCTTTGATTTGTCTTGCAGTTGTTGGATTGATTTTTCCTGGTTCCTTGATGACTTTAAGAGATCCTTCCTTTCACGATCATTAGCTGTCATGCTGTCTTTAAGATCTGAAATTCTATCTTTGGCTTCATTCAAGCGGTCTTTCTTTCTTTCTTTCTTTCTTTCTTTCTTTTTTTTTTTCTTTTTAGGTACTGGGGATTGAACTCAGGACCTTGTGCTTGCCAGGTAGGCACTTATTCCACTGAGATATATCCCCAGCCCTCAAGCGGTTTTTCAAGCTTTCAGTGGAAGTTTTCATTTCCTGGAAATCTCTTTTAGTCTGTTTCATGCATTCTAATTCATTCCTCAATTGCTCATATAACGTTTCCATTTGTTGCCTTTGATCTTCTCTTCTTTTATCTGTTTCTTCTCCGTATGTGCGGAGCATTTCTTCCATTATTATTTTCATTTCATTTTTTGCCTGAGAGAATATTTCTGATTTAATCTCTTCTATGGCCTGATGGAGTTGTTTCTTTACTTCTGATGTGATCATTTCAGAAATTTTAGGTATGTGGCTCCCTAGTTCTCCTATGTCATTGTCTCCTGTACTTGTTCTGGGTGGAGTTGTGTTCTGAGACTGTATTTTGCTCCTGTGTCTTGTCATTTTGGATGTCAGATGACAAGTGCTGAGCTACAAACTACCTAGGCAGCTCACAAAGGACTCTAGGGACCCTAGTTTACCTGGATATCATACTAATGCCAAGGTGGTAGCAGACTGTGGACCACTGGGCCCAGAAACTCCAGGCAATTTCTGGGGTGCAAGGCTCAGACCACACCAGCAATGGTGGGGAAATTCTGGCCTTCAGTACCAAGGCCTCTAGTCCCTGGACAGGAAGCGTGCAGGCCTCAGCCTTGAAGCTGATGGTGGCTAGGCAGGGGTTGCTGTTTTGGAATCCTCAGGTATCTGCTCAGGGAGAGTAGGCCTCTCCTCCCAATCCTGAGGACCACAGAGCCTGAGGCTTTTTCCACAGTGCAGGCCTCAACCACCAACAGGGACAGGCCCTCCCAGTTCGAGCTCCTTCCTAATTCGAAGGCGTGGAGCAGAGCACAGGTGCAGGCCTTATCTGAGAAGAGTTCCACACAAATGCTACTCAGGTGGTGCCACAGGCCAGCCTCCCTCTCTGGCAGAAGGTCTAGCATGGCCTTACCAGAGGAGAAGAGTTCCACTGAAACGCTCAGGCTCTTCTTATTTGGTAGGTGTTTTTAAAAAATTACTGCTTTGATTTGAGTGGATAATTTATATTATCCACGATTTTTATATTTTCTTGATTCAGTTTTGCTAATTCATAGCTATCAGGGAATCTTTCCATTTGAACTTATACCTCCAATTTATTGCTGTACAAATTAGTGAAGTAGTTTCTAATAACCTGGATTTCAGCAGTGTCCATTGTGATTTCATCTCTTTCTTTTCTAATTTCATTGATTCAGGTATTGTATTTCCTTTCCTGGTAGCCTTGGTTAAGAATTTGTCTATCTTCTTTATTCTTTTCAAGTAGCAGCTCTTCAGTTTGCTGGTGTTTAGTAGTTTTCCTCCCAATTTCACTGATTTATACTGTGATCATTATAAATTTCTTCCTTGTTGCTTTGGATTTGGCTTATTATTTTTTGAAGAACTTGAACTGCATTATTATGTAATTTATTTGAGCTCACTCTTTGTCTGATGTAGGCATTCATAACTACAAACTTCCCTCTGAGGACCGTTTTCATGGGGTTGTATAAGTTTTGCTATGTTTTTTGATATTATTGTTTAATTCAAGATAGTTTCATTTATTCCTTGATTTCTTCTGAAATCCATTGATTATTTAAGAGTGCACTGTTAATTACCCTGTGTTTGCATCATTTCTGTGTTTTGCTTTGCAATTTATTTTTAGTTTCATGGTGCTATGATCTGATAATATGCATGGTAAAATTTATAGGCATGCTATATTAGGTAGTGTAAGGATGATTCTGGAGAATGTATCATTTGCTGCCAAAAAGAATGTGTATTTTGTTGTTGGGAGGAACACTGTAAATATTTAGTAAGTCAAGTTTTTTCAAAGGTTTGGTTCAAGACTGATATTTCTGTTTTTTTCTAGTTCATCTATTTATGATACTGGAATATTGGGACCCTCACTAGAATTGTGTTTGTATGTATGTGATCTTTTATATACAGTAATACTTCCTTTGTGAAGTTGGGTACACTGTATTTTAGTGCATATACAGTAATACTTGTTACCTCTTTCCATTGAATAGATTCTTTAAACAATATATAGTGAATTCCTTTGCCTCCTTTGATCAGTTCTGGTTTGAAATCCACTTTGTCTTAAAATAAGATAGCTGCACTTGCTTTATTTTTAGTTTATGTTGCAGTAGTATTGTTTTCCATCCTAATATTTAGTCTATTAAGTTTTTGGTTAAATGTGTTTCTTGTATAGAGCATACTGTTGGATTTTTCTCCTTGATTAATGCTGCCAGCCTGTATCTTTTGTTTAGGGGAACAGTGACCTTTCACACTGGGGGTTATTTCTGATAGGTATTGACTTATTCTTGTCATTGCATTACTTTTCTGTTGCTGATTCCCTTTCTTTCCCTTCTACATAATTGCTCATCTTACGAGGTCTATTTATTCTATTAGAACTTTGATATCATTACCTCTTTCTAGGATATCATTGAAAAGCTTTTGGAATTTAATTTGGTTGTCATAAATTCTTAAGACACTGTTTATCATGGAGATATTATTTCTTCATCAATTTTGAAATACAGTTCTGCAGGATATATCAGGGTAGATTAGGAGTTGTTCTCTTTCAGGGCTTGAAATACTTCATTCCAAGCTCTCCTGGCCTTTAAGTTTTGTGTTAAGAATTCTGGTGTAATTCTAATGGTGTTTCCTTTACAAGTGACTTATTGTTTTTTGGCAGCAGCTTTTAAAATTTTGCTCCTGTGTTGGATTTCTGGGGTTCTGACTAGGACACCCTGTGGAGAGCTTCTTTTCTGATTGTAGCCCTTTGGGGGTTCTATGTTCATTGTAGTCAAGGTTTATAGGGAAAGGATTTAATATAGGTCACAAAATTTGCAGGATTATTTTATAATATTGACCTAAAAAGTCAAAACAAAAACATTTGGGAGATCTGTACACACGCTAGAGACCCAGTGAATACAGCTGAGCATCTGAATCTCACAGCAATGTCCTGTACAAGTCCAGCTGAAGACCTAGAGCCAATGGCAATATCCTCCATGAGTCCAGCTAGAGGCCAAGAGCCCACAGCAAAGTCTCATACAAGTCTGTATCAAAGATTTGCACTGGGAAGGCCCAAAGATCAGTGATGAAAGCTAGGAAGTCTGCAGCAGCATGGTGAAGGATCTGTGCCAGCAGACTAAGGGATCTACACTGAAGCCAGGAAGTGACATTCAAGGAAAGGACCAGAGCTCTCCCAAAGCGAACTGCAGCCATTCCCAGTGACAGCAAAGACCCAAGTTCCCCTGGTGATGAGAACAGCTGAGTTTATATCAGAAAAACCCATATGACAAGTTTCTCCACGAGAAATAATAGCACATTACCTTTCTCTCTAGTTCTCTTTTTATGTTGTTGGTGACAATACTCAGGTGGGCCTTGCACCTCAGATCCACACTGATTCAGTTCAGCTGGGTGTTGCAAGTTGATCATTAGTTAGTTTCTTCTATTTGGGGTGTTTTCTGCTATTATTTCAGCAACCAGGCTTTGTGATGTCTTCTAATATTTTACTAATTCTAATTAACCTTAGACTAGTGCTTTTGTGTCATCTAGTAGCCATTGGATCTATTTTTCATGTTCTTTTGCTGCTTTTAAGTTATCTATCATTTACTGATCTCTGACATCCTTGTCTACTTTGTCCTTACGCTGGTCACTTCCAGTGCCCATGTATTCTACGTAATTGTTAATCTATTGAATTTTAATTTGAAGCCTTTTAACAGACTTTTTTCTACACTGGCCATTCCCGTTTTGCATAATTGTGTTTAGCTCTGTTAGCTTTTTATTAATGCATTCTGTGGAACTGCTCATCATTGTGTTTATTAGATACATTATCTTTTTACTCTACTGACCTACATCTTCTTTGAGTCTACCAAGCACCTTACTGATTTGTTTAATTATCTCCTGTTATTGTTCCAAATAGTTCAGCTGTGTGATGTTTGATTTCTTCCCTTTTGGTAGGGAGTTGGGAATTTTGGAGGCACTTTGTTTCCATTTCTCATGTTTCTATATTTTTGATAGTTTCTTTGTTTGTTGTGTTGAGGGTCATGGATTGATTACAGACAAAAAATGGTTGCTAGTATAGAGACCTCTTTAGTGAATGTCTGAATTTCAGTGATGCCCACTGGACATGGCTAGCTATTGGCCTTTGCATCTGTCCCTGGACTCAGCTATCTCTGTTTATTTGGGAAGGGAGGCTGCAGCATAGTTGGTCCAGTACCGAGTTCTCCAGGAAAGGGCTGCAGTGTTGTTAATGACAAAAAACCCCCTACATATTAGCATCCAGTTAATAACTACATAATAGTTATGTCACCTTGGCTATAGTAAAATCAGTGACAATAATAGCATCAAAGACAAATTTAAGATTGACATACCCTATGAACCAATAATGTACCACCTTTAACTGTTGAAAAGAGACCTATAATTATAATACAACTCTAAGACAGGCCAAATATTGACCTAAAGTAGATATAAACTAATGAAACAACATTACCTCCACTAACAGTAGAACAGTATGCAACAGCACTAGCATTAAGTTCACTAGTTATCTAAAGATCCGTAAAGCTTGATGGTCAGTCACACAAGCAAAGGTAAAAGGGCTTGGACTGGAGAATGAAAAAAGTAAAATCTAAAAAATTAATCAATACAGAGGAGAAGAGAAATGAGAAACAAAGAGGAGAGAAAAATGAGATAGGGGATCCTTTTGAGGAGTAAAAGATATTAATAAGATTATGAAACAGTCAGAGAAAAGAATACACAAAAAGAAAAGTAGATATCAAAATCTGGAAATAACAGAAAGATAAATAGAATGAAAGAAAATGTTAAAAGGAGAAAGACAGAAAATAAAAAAGGGAGAAATAACTCAATGCATGCAAAAAGTGATGAAAGAAAGAGAAACAAAAAGATCTTTAGATTGAGTCAAAAATAACTCTGTTTTGACTTCCGGGAAGATGGCGACCGGGTAGGCAGCAGAGAGAGAACCTCCCAGAGGATTACCAACCAAACAATGAAATATAGCAATATGAAGACAGAAATAAGGACTTCCGGGAAGAAGACAACCAGCCGAGAGAGCGAGTGTGGAGGGAAGAACGGCTTCAGCTCCTGAACCCGACAGAGAACGCGCTACTGGGACAAACTGCGCCAAACCGGGCAGCACTCCAGGATCCCGCTCAGAACCC
>PVLD010029720.1:0-17694 GCA_004027595.1 Dinomys branickii
ACTGAAATCTTCACAATCTGTAAGCTAAATAAACCTTACCTTCCTTAACATTGGGTGTTGGGTATTTTTTCTTTCTAATGAGAGCAAATAAACTAAGAATTTGGTACCAGAGAAATGAGGTGATTGCTGTGACTGTACCTGATGGTGTGGTACAAAACCCTTTGGAAATGGCTTTTGGGAAGAGGATGGAAAGGTTCAGAGATGTTACCTGAAAGAGTAGAGCTGGAACACCTTAGGGTGTGTTGTATGGAAGATTCTAGTCACAGCTCAGAAGACCAGAACTCTGGTAGAAATCCTGTTGATAAAGACCAGGCTTAGGAGGTTTCATCTGGGAAGAAGGACTGCATTGGCTGCTGGACTCCAGATCATCCTTAGTTCCAAAGAAATTAAGACCCCTGTGTTTGGGCTTGGCAAAGATTGTTTCTGCATTTTGTACATGTCCAGTGACTTTGTCTGAGACTAAGATTAATGGAGGGCAGACTAATTAATCTGACAGAAGTAATTTCAAGGCAGTCAAATGTTGAGGCAGTGGTATGGCTTTTTTCTAGATCTATGACGAGAATCAAAAACAAAGAGTGCAGCAGGATGATTTAAAATGTGAGTTTGTCCAGATAGGGAGCTCCTGTAAAGCTGTGGACTACAGAGATAGAGCTGAGGAGACCTTGATTGCTGAAAAGGAACAGGAGCACATAAAAGATGGTCTTCAGGGCATCATAAGAAGCAGTAAGTATCCACACTTTGGACCTTTAAAACTGCAAAAGTGAAAGACTTTGCTTTGAGGAGAAACCCACAGAGCACCACGTTCTAAAATGATGGCAGTGTAGAAAACGTGTTCCTCAGAGTGAGATTCAGAGTGCCCAGGGAGCTATAACCACTAGAAGTGCTGTAGGGGTGGAGTCACTCAAGGCTTATGGAGCTCCCAATTTGCCACATATTGGCTCAGATCACGCACATGGAACTATAGGATTTAATGGTTGTCCTGCTCTATTTTGGACTTGCTTTTGTCCCAATCCTTTGTATTTCTTTGTTGTAACTTTTGGAATAAAAATGTTTATATTGATGCATTGAATATTGGAAATGTTTAACTTCATTTGTGTAGGGGTTTGCAGCTAAGAGTTTGACTTACATATCAGAGGAGACTCAGGACTTGGACATTTCAGCGATGTTGAAACTGTTAGGACTTTGGCAACCCTTGCAGATAGACTAAATGCCTTTTGCATAAAGGGATATGCATAAGCCTTTGGGGAGCAGGGTCAGAAAGTTATGATTCTGATGTAACATAATGTTGATAGAATTTACACTGGTTTGTAAGGAGTGTTGAACCTGTGTTACAATGTTTAAGTTATGAAATTATATAAGTAAGCATGTCTTTATATCTGGGCTCAGATCCACTTCTGTGCCAGTGGTGGTGTGAGTTGTGGTTCACTGAACTTACCAAAGCTGTCCTGGGCTCAGCACCACCCCCGTGCCACTCAGGGTTCAGGGTGCACCTCATGGAGTTTTCCAAAGCAGCTCGGGGGCTCAGCTCTGCTTACCTTATGATTCTAAGTCTGGAAAAGACTAGACTGAGAAACTGCATCTGATGGGCAATTTTCTGCTGTTGTAACATAGCAAGAGGTATCACTTGGAAAGGTAGTACAAATTAGAAAGACAAAAACAGGATTGAATATCTTGGATTCACAACTAACTCCCTCTTGACACAACTAACCCAGACCCTTAAAGATGGCCGAAATCCATTCACAAAGGTAGTGCCTCCAAGACCTAATCAATTTTGAAGGATCCAACTCTCAATACTGTGAAATTAACAATTAAATGATGAGTATTCAAACTAAAGCTATATTTGACTAAGAAAGTATCCAAAAGACAAAGAGAACATAGAGTGAAAATAGAGGTACTATGTAAGCACAAAATTAAGTGACTCAACCAGATTCTTCAAGAATTCTCCTTTTGTTCTTGTAATTTATTTTTCTTTTGTTATTTTAAAGAGAAAAGAAAATAACAACAACAAAATAACAATGAAGACACAAACAAAACAATAAAAAGAGTACAGGATTTGAAAACAAGATGATAGGTATCAGCAACAGTTCTTATATTACATATTGTTATCTTCAATGAAGTTGCTCAGATTAGGAGATGTAAGAATGCAAGATTGCTCAAACAAAGACAATAACAAGTAATAAAAAACATTAGAAACAGTACAGACCTACATTAAACAAGATGCTAGGAATTCATCAATGGTTGTTATGTTGCATATTATTGTCCTTAAATTAGTTGTTCTGATTCCAAGGTGTAATCTTGCAAAATTGGTCAAAACAGAAAAGAAATAGAAAAATTTAAGCATTAAATATTCCTTTCAATAAAACTATAGACACCAGCAGTATACTTATCTCAGCTATCCATATATATATATGTGTGTGTGTGTGTGTGTGTGTGTATGTGTGTGTGT
Source organism: Dinomys branickii (assembly GCA_004027595.1). Classification (NCBI taxonomy): domain Eukaryota; kingdom Metazoa; phylum Chordata; class Mammalia; order Rodentia; family Dinomyidae; genus Dinomys; species Dinomys branickii. Next base: position 2,447 of record PVLD010029720.1, read on the forward strand.
GTATATGTATATTTATATATGTGTATATGTATATATATTCTCTTCATTTTAAAGAGAAAATATTCAAAACAAAGTAACAAAAACAAAGGCACAAACAAAGCAACTTCAGATAATCAGATTCAGGCGTGGAAGACTCATCAAAATATTACACTTCAACTATTCTTTTCATCAAGCCAATAGTAATTAGTAGTACATTTACCCTAGACATCCTATGTATATAAAAATACCTATTTTTTTCCATTGCTTGTTTCTTTTTTTTTTTATCTTTTCCCTAATGCCAGTTGTTCTTTCCTATTAGAGCAGTTTCTTTCCCCTTCATAATATCTATTGTACTCTTCAGATTCTATTCACTCTTTCAGGATCTTATATTAGGGGGGCAATATGATGCCTGCACTTGTGAGTCTGATATGTTTCCCTAATGAGTATGCTCACTAGTTGCATCCACTTACCTAGAAAACCCTTGAGTGTGTATTTCTTTATAGCTGAGTAATATTCCATTGTAAAAACATATCACATCTCTTCTATCTGTTCCTCAGCTGGTGGACATTTGGGTTGCTTCCAAGACTTAGCTATGAATAATGGCATTGCTATAAACATGTGTGCACATATATCATTGGTTGTCCAGGAGATTATTATTTATTTTCCACGTGTTTATGGAGTTTTTGCAAATTATTTTGTCATTAATTTCCAATTTCATGGGACAATTTCAATTCTTTTGCATTTACATAAGCATTTCCTATGTGCTAATATATGGTCTATTTTAGAAAATGCCCCATGTACTGCTGAGAAGAATGTGTATTATAATGTTGTTGGTTGGAATACTCTGTAAAGGTCTACTATACCCATTTGTTCACACATTTGATTCAGTTGTGTATTTCTTTGCTGATTTTTTGTCTAGTTGATGTATATTTTTGTGACAATGGGGTGTTAAAATACCCTGCTACAGTTGTGTTATTACTTATTTGATTTTTCATGTCTATTAAAAGTTTCCTTACAGAGTTGGGTGCTCCTACATTAGGTATATATATATGTATATATATATATATATATATATATATAATTATTATCTCTTATTCTTGTAGCTTTTCCTTAACAAGAATTTAGTGATATTCTTTATCTCTTTTAAACATTATTGGTTAAAAAAAAAAAAACATTATTGGTTTGAAGTTAGCATTGAAGTTAACATTGTCTACAAACAGAATAGCTAGACCCACTTTTTTCTGGATTCCTGTTGCATGCAGGATAGTTTTCCATCCTTTGTCTTTAAGTATATGAATTTCAGTTTGAGTTAAATGCATTTCTTGTATACAGCATATTGTTGGATTTTATTTCTTGATCCATTCCGACAGTCTGTTTCTTTTGATTGGTGAATTTAGACCATATACATTAATGGTTATTACTGATGTATGTTCACTTATTTTTGTCATGTTATTCTCCCGCTGTTAGTTTCATACTTTCCCCCTCTTTTTAATTACCTATATTGCTTTGTGGTTCTTTTGTATGGTTAGTCTTGAAATTGTGGTCATTTTTAGCTCTTTGTAGAATATATTTCAGTACTCTTTGCAGGGTTGGTTTGGTGATCATGAATTTCTTCAGCTGATCTTTGCCATGGAAGTATCTTATTCCTCCATAAATTTTGAAAGATAGTTTTTAAGGACACAGCAATCTGGGTTGAGTGTTTGTTTTCTTTCAGGACCTGAAATACCCAAACTCTTCCTGACTTGATGGTTTGTGTTGAGATGTCTGCCATAATTCTAATGGGTTTTCCTTCCTAGGTGATTTGTTACTTTTCCCTAACAGCTTTTAATATTCTGTTCTTTTGCTGAATATCTTGAGTATCGCTAATTAGAGGTCTATATGCCTCACTTAAATTTATGTCAGGTTCTTTTCTCATGCTTGGGAATTTTTCTGCTATTACTTCTGCAAATAGTCTTTTTATGTCATTCATGTTACCTCCTGATCTTTCGTTGACAACTATCATCCTTATATTCTGCATCTTTGCCTCATCTTGCAGCTGTTGAATTGGTATTTGCTGGTTCCTTGTTATTTTTAAGAGAATTTTTTATTTCCCGATTACTAGCTGCATTGCTCTCTTCAAGTTATGAAAGTCTATCTGAAGCTTCATTCAAGTGGTTTTGCCAGCTTTCAATAGAAAATTTAATTTCCTGTATATCTCTTTGAATCTGTTTCCTGCATTCTAATTCTTTACTACAATGTTCATTCAAGATTTCCATTATATTTCTGTGTTCCTCTAATTTTTATCTATTTCTTCTTTTGATATGCTAGGCATTTCTTTCAGTATGGTTGTCATTACTTTTCTTTTACTTGAGCAATTATTTCTGATCTGATTTCCAGCATAGCCTGTTCTAGTTGGTTCTTTGCTTCACTTGCTATCATTTCAAAAATTTCAGATGTGTGACTTCCATGTTCTTCCATTTTGTTGTTTCCTGGACTTGTTCTGGATGGGGTGAGGGCTGAGATTGCATTTTGCTCCTTCTTTTTGTCATTATCAAATCTCCTTGTGTTTCCTGGGATCCAGGGTCATTCCTGAGGCTTCCTAGGTCCAAGTGACCTGCCTATAGTGGAAAGAGGGGATGCAGCCAGAGACCTGGAGGATCCCAGACAGCTCACGTGGCCTCCTTGATCTGAGCAATCTCCCTGTGGTCATGGTAGGGATAGAACCAAAGGCTGAGGTGTCCCTGACTGCTCACGAGGCTTCCTGGGTCAAAGCAAATTTCTCAAAGTGGAAGCAGGGGCGGAGCCAGAGTTCTTGGTGTCCTGGACATCTCAGCAGGGCTCCTGGTCAGGGCGACTTTACCTCAATGGTGGTGGCTGTGGATTTAGAGGTACCAGAGACCCAGACTGTCCTCATGGCTTCCTGATCCAAGTGATAGCCCCAATTTTTCTTTATAAAATTCATTGCATAATTTAGAAATAAATAATGATCACATTCATCAGAGGCCATTTGTGCATGTATTAGAAATATCTTGATTCTTTTTATTCCATTCCCTACAACCTCTCTTTCCATCCTTATATACAAAAGTTTCATTTCCTTTTTTTTTTTTGCTTCTTTTCCCCTTGTTTTCTTTACCCTTTCCTTATTCCCCACAACATTCTTCCTACTCCCCCTACCTATTTGAAAAATTACATCCAATTTCTCAGTATCTATTATACATCTTGGTTCTTAATGACACATTCAGTTTCTACCACTAGAGAAATAATGAAATATTTAAACATTTGTGTCTGATTTATTTCAGTTAAGATTAAGTTCTCTATGTGCATCTATTTATTAAACATTTCTCATGTTTATCTTTCATTAAGGTTCAGTAATTCTCAAATGCATAGAAAAAGCACATTTCTTTTATCCATTCATGGGGTTACTGTTTTGATGTTGACTGGCATGCAACTTAAGAACCTTTGTAATTAATTTGGAAATGTTTTGAGAAACTGGCCAAAGAGGTAGCCCTTGTATGCTGAAAACTATATTGGAAACTCTGATTTGAGCCTGGAAAATCAGAGCACTCATCAAAATGCTACAGGTTAAGATGAAGCTCAGAGGAAGCTTCCACTGAGAAGGACTGCACTGTCTGATGGATACCAGGTAGTATTTTGTGCTTTGGCGGAAGTTGGACTGCATTTTGCTTGTGTTCAAAGACATTGCCTGGTTGGAGAAACACAAATCTCAATGTAATCTCTTGTTGGGATGGTGGCATGGTTCCTGTTGAGAGCTATTGGACAGATCTGTGTTTGAATTTAAGAATGAATCACCAGTAGAAAGATATGAAGCACTGAGTCAGAGGGGCGGTTCTATTGGAACTGTGGGCTGCAAGATTGCAAAAGAGAATGTGGTTGTTAAGAAAAGGACAATGAAAAAATGAACTAAAATCTTTCACCTGAAAATAAGAATGTATTTGATTTGCAAGAGATGACTATCTTTTTTACTCTTTGCATGCATTGTCAAAATTAATGGGAAGTAAGGACTGTGATTGTAACAGTTTTTAATTATGTTTTTGTGTTTATAGATATGTTTGTAATAAGCTTATTTAATGAAAGTATTGTGCTTTAACCTTGAGTTTTGGTCACCCTTTAAATATTTTTTTTTTTTTTGCTGTAGGAATGAGTGCAGAAAAACAGAATTGTGTGTATATAACTGTTATCTTAATGTAAATATGAATAAACTAACACATTAACTTTTCACAAATCTGCTAATAGAGTCTATGTATTCAGAAAATGTGTATGATTATCAACTTGGTCAGTGGTGTATTGTAGTGGATTGACAACTGTTCATTAATTTGTAATGCCCAGTTGAACCAAGTAAGCACGATGCTGAGTGTGAGAGGCCCACTTGAGGATTGCCACAAGAAGCATACAAGGCAGAACTTGAGAAGTAGAAGTTGGGCTGTTGGGAGCTGAGGAAGGCTGATAGCAGCTGGCAGAAGCTGTAAGGAGCTGTTAGTTCTTTCAGAGGAGCTTATCATGCTGGCTTTCCTAATGAACTTGGCTGTTCTCATCCTCCGAGGAGACTGGAACATTTTTGATGCTGAGAATAGCTTCAGTTTATTTGGAGAAGCTCTGTTCCTTACTTTAAACATTGCTTCCTGGCTCTGGAGTGTACGATGGTGCACTGTCTGTTTTCTGGAGAACCTTAATGTGTTGGATTTCCTAATAGGAACTCAGCTGTCTTGATCATTGCAAGAGCTCAGCACCTCACTATTGCTGAGTGTGACTGTGGTATTTTGGAGGAGATATGGTTCTTATTTTTACTATTCTGTTCCTGGCTCCAATGTAGATCACTTAGTATGCTTAGTCTACTTAGTCCTGCTGGCACGGACTTTCTAGATTCCACCACTGATCTTTGGGCCTTCCCATTGCAGATTTATTGAACAAACCTGCATGAGATATTCTAATGTGCTCTTAGCCTGCAGTTGAATTCATGGGAGGCATTTTTCTGGGCTCCAGGTCTTCAGTTGGACACATGCAGGACATTATCTTGGGATCCATGCTCTCAGGGCTCTGTTGTTTATGAGTCTCTGGGTGACTATTATAAATAATCTTATAAAGTATGTGTCCTCTATTACATTGTTTTCTCTTGCAAAATCACAACAAACCATCATAAAATTGGTAGTTAAAGAGTAGGGTTGTTGTCTTGATGTTGCCTGGCCATGCAACTGATAACCTTTGGAGTTAATTTGGAAATGTTTTGGGAGACAGGCCAAATAAGCACCCCTGTATGCTGCAAACTATGTTGGAAACTGGAAAATCAGGGTACTCTTGGAAATAATACCAGATAAGCTGAAGCTCAGAGGAGGCTTCCATTGAGAGGGACTGCATTGTCTGATGGATACCAGGTAGTATATTTTGCTTTGGCATAAGTTGGACTGCATTTTGCTTGTGTTTAGAGATATTGTCTGGTTGGAGAAATACAAATTTCAATGTAGTCTCTTGTTGGCATTGTGTCACAGTTTGGGCTGAGAGCTTTTGGATAGATCTATATTTGAAATTAAGAATGAAGAACCAGTAGAATGATATGAAGCATTGCTCTATTGGAGTTGTAAGTTGCAAGGTTGCAAAGGAGAATGTGATTGTGAAGAACAGGACAATGAAATAATGAACTAAAATCTTTCACCTAAAGGCAAGAGTGTATTAGATATGCAGGACATCCCCAATGTTTAGTCTTTCCATGCATTGTAAAAATTAATGGGAATTAAGGCCTGTGATTGTAAGGGTTTTGCAAGATATTTTTTTGTTTTTAGATATGTTTGCAATCAGGTTAATTAATGAAAGTATTGTTTTAACCCCGAATTTTGATCACCCTTTTAATATGTTTTAGTCCATGTTGAGTGCCAAAAAACATAATTTTATACATGCACTGTTATGTTAATGTAAATGTGAAAAGACTAAAAGATGTTTTATGGTTTATGTCTGCATGTCCCCCTGCAAGCCTCATGCAGTCATGGGGCTGGCTTTTAGAATTTATGATTGATTCATAGTCCAATGCTGGAACTATGGTTGTGAGTGCTACACCTGCCCCAGGCCAGGTAGTTTGCATAAAGTGTAAGGGAGGAAAAGATCCTCCTTGACCCCATTCCTCCCTTTTAACCTAATTGTTTTGCTGTGTTTTGCTAGCAGGAACAGTCGCCCTCTGCCATGTGCTACTCCTCGTTGGAGCTAGCTGAACATGGACTGAAACCTCCATGAACTGTAATCTAAATAATACTTTCCTTCCTTAATTTTGAGTGCAAGGTACTTTGTCTGAGCAATGACAGAAAAGAAACCAAGACAATATGTTAACTTTTCACAAACTTGTCACTACAGACTATGGCTTCAGAAAATATGAATGATTATCAAGTAGACCAGACATGGATTTTTTTTTTTTTGTACCAAGAATCAAACTCAGGACCTTTTGCTTGACAGGAAGGCACTTATGCTACTGAGCTGTATCCCCGACCTGACCAACGGTAGATTTTATTGGATTGACAACTGGTGGTCGATTTACAATACTCAGTTGAACCTAGTAAGCATGGAGCTGTGTGTGGGAGGCCCAATTGAGGATTATTGCCCACAGCGTAAGAAGCAGAACTGGACAAGAAGTTGGGCTTTTGGGAGGCGAAGAAGGCTGTTACAAGATGGTAGAAGCTGCAAGAAGCTGTTGTTTGATTTAGAGGAGCTTGTCATGCTGGCCTTGCAGATGAACTTGGCTGTTTTCATCCTGCAATGAGATCTGGACCTTGTTAGCACTGAGCAAAGCTTCAGTTCATTTTGGAGGAACTCTGTTCCTTAAGTTGAGCATTGCTTCCTGGATCCAGAGTGGATGATGTTGCACTGCCAGCCTCCTGGAAAAGTTTGCTGCGTTGGATTTCCTGACGGGAATTCAACTGTCCTGATCATTGGAAGAACTCAGGACTTCATTATGGTTGAGGTTGGCTGTGGTACTTTTGGGGGGGTGCTGTGGTCCTTATTTTCAACTTCAGTTCCTGGCTCCAGTGTAGATCTCTTATCCTGGTAGCACAAATCCTCCATCCTGCTGGGAAAGACATTCTAGATCCCAGCACTGATCTTTTGAACTTCTCATTGCAGATCCTTTGGACATGCCTGCATGAGACATTGTCATGGGCAACTGGTCTCCAGTTGGCTTAATGGGAGGCATTGTCATGGGCTCTAGGTCTTCAGATGGATTCATTCAGAACATTATTGTGGGATCCAGGCCCTCAGCACTCTCTTGTGTATGATTGTTTGGGTAACTATTATAAATGATCTATAAAATAGTTTCCCTTGAAAATAAACCCAAACCATCATAAAATTGGTACTGAGAGAGTGCAGTTATTGTTGGGATGTTACCTGGCCAGGCAACTTAAGAACCTTTGGAATTAATTTGGATATGTTTTTAGAGACTGACCAAAGAAGCGGGCCCCATATGATGCAAACTATGCTGCAGAATCTGGTTGGAGCCTGGAAAATCAGAGTACTCATGGAAAAGCTGATGGTTAAAATGAAACTGAGAGGAGACTTCCACTGAGAAGGACTGCATTGGCAGCTATATCCCAGGTAGTATATTGTTCTTTGGCAGAAGTGGGTCTGCATTTTGCTTATGTTTAGAGATATTGCCGGGTTGGAGAAACAAAAATTCCAATGTAGTCTATTGCTGGGATGGTGGCATGGTTACTGTTGAGAACTTTTGGCCAGATGCATGTTGAAATTAGAACAAAGAGCCAGTAGAATGGTATAAAGCATTGAGACAGAGTGGCAGCTGTTTTGGAACTGTGGGATGCAGGTTTCAAAGGAGAATGTGATTATTATGAAGAGCAGAATGAAAAAGTGAACTAAAGTCTTCCACCTGAAGATAAGAGTGTATTTGATTTTCAGGAGATCCTTATTTTTTAGTCTTCCCATGCATTGTAAAAATTAATGGGAATTAATTTCTCTGACTGTAATAGTTTTTAAACATGTTTTTCTGTTTTTAGATATTTTTGTAAACAGGTTTATTAATGAAAGTATTGAGTTTGACCCTTAAATTTTGGTCACCCTTTAAATATTTTGTTTTTGGTACACAAATGAGTGCAGAAAAATAGAATTCTACACATGTAACTGTTATGTTAATATAAACATGTATAGACTAAATCATCTTAACTTTTCACAAATCTACTCCCAGAGAGAAGGGGTTCAGGAAATGTGTATGATTATCAAGTTGTGCAGGGGAAGATTGTACTGGATTGACAATGGTTGGATCAATTTATAATAAGCAGTTAAACTGAATAAGCATGGTGCTGAATGTGGGAGGCCCACCTGAGGGTTGTGAGCAGCATTAGAGGCAGAGTAGGAGAAGTTGGGCTGTTGGGAGATGAGGAATGATGTTAGGAGTTGGTGGATGCTGTAAGAAGTTGTTGATTCTTTCAGAGGAGCTTGGCATGCTGGCTTTCCTGATTAACTTGGCTGTTTTTATCCTCAGGGGAGATCAGGACCTTGATGGCACTGAGAAAAGCTTCAGTTCACTTTGGGTGATCTCTGACCCATGCTTTGTACATTGCTTCCTTTCTCTAGATTGGACGATTTTCCACTGCCAGTCTCCTGGAGAAGCTTGCTGCATCGGATTGCCTGATGGGAACTCAGCTGTCCTGATTATGAGAAGAGCTCAGGACCTCACTATTTCTGAGAGTGGCTGTGGTACTTTTGGGGGGAGTAGTGGTTCTTATGTTCAGTGTAGATCCATCAGCCTGCTGGTGCAGATCCTTCATCCTGCTGGCACAGACATTCTGGAATCCACCACTGATTTTTGGACTTTCCCAGTGCAGATCCATTGAACAGGCCTGCAAGAGGCAGTTTTATGGGTTCTAGACCTCCAATTGTATTCATGGGAGGCATTGTTATGGGCTGTAGGTCTTCAGCCAGACTCACACAGAACAGTACAGTGGGATCCAGGCCCTCAGCACTTTCTTGTCTATGATTCTTTGGGTGACTATTTTAAATAATCTTATAAAATATGTTTCCAATAATATATTGTTTCCCCTTGCAAAATGACCACAAACCATCATAAAATTGGTACTGAGAGAGTGGAGTTTCTGTCATGTTGCCTGGCCATGAGATTTGAGTACCTTTGAAATTAATTTGGGAATGTTTTGGGAAACTGGCCAAAGAGGTAGCCCTAAATGCTGCAAACCACGTTAGAAAATCTGACTGAGCCTGGAATATCAGAGTACTCATGGAAACGCTGCTGGTTAAGGTGAAGCTCAGAGGAGGCTTTTATTAAGAAGGACTGCATTGGCTGCTGGTTCCCAGGTAGTATACTGTGCTTTCACAGAATTTGTACTGACTGTTGCTTGTGTTTAGAGGTATTGCCTGGTGGGAGACACAAAACTTTCAATGTAGTCTATTTTTCGGAAGTGTCATGATTACTGTTGTGAGCTTTGGGCCAGTTCCATGTTTGAAATTAAGGATGAAGAACCAGTAGAATATTATGAAGCATTGGGCCATAGGAGCATCTGTATTATCACTGTGGGTTACAAGGTTGCAAAAGAGAATGTGGCTGTTAAGAACAGGACAATGAGAAAATGAACTAAAACCTTTCACCTGAAGATAAGAGTGTATTGATTTGCAGGAGATCTCTATTTTGTTGTCTTTCCATGTTTTGTAAAAATTAATGGGAATTAAGGACCCTGATTATAACTGTTCTTTTAATATGTTTTTCTGTTTTTAGATATGTTTGTAATCAGGTTAATTAATGAAAGTATTGAAAGAATTTTGGTAACCCTTTAAATAATTTGTTTTTGATTCAGGAAATAGTGTAGAAAAAGAATTGTATATTAATAATGGTTATGTTAATGTAAGTATGAATAGACTAAGACATGTTAACTTTTCACAAATCTGCCAGTAGTAACTATGGATTCAGCAAATGTACAAGATTATCAAGTTGACCAGCGGTGGATTGTAGTGGATTGACAACACTTGTTCAATTTATAATACCCAGTTGAACAGAGCAAGCATGGCTGCTGAGTGTGGGAGGCCCACCTGTGGACTGTTGTGAACAGCATAGGAGGCAGAACAGGAGAAGTTGGGCAGTTGGGAGCTTAGCAATGGTTTTAGGAGCAGGGAGAAACTGTAAGGAGCTGTTTGTTCCTTTGGAAGAGTTTGTCTTGTTGCCTTTCCTGATGAACTTGGCTGTTTACATCCTGTAAGGAAATGTGGACCCTGTTGGTACAGAGAATAGCTTCTATTCATTTGGGGGGAGCTCTGGAACTTTGAGCATTGCTTCCTGTCTGTGGAGTGGATGATTTTGCACTGCCAATCTCCTGGAGTGGCTTGCTTCCTTAGATTTTCTGATGGCATCTCAGCTGTCCTCATCACTGGAAGAGCTCACAACCTGACTATTGCTAAGGATGGCTGTTGCACTTTTTAGGGAAGCTGTGGTTTTTATTGCCAATTTGGTTTTCTGGATCCAGTGTAGATCTCTTAACCTGCTAGTGCAGATCTTTCATAATACAGACACAGACATTCTAGATTCCACTACTAATCTTAGGGCCTTCCCAGCTCAGATCCATTGAACAGACCTGCATGAGGCCTTGTCATGGGCTCTGGGAATCCAGTTAGCTTCATGTGAGGCATTGTTTTGGGCTGTAGGTTTTTAGCTGGACTCTTGCAGAACATTATCTTGGGATCCAGGCCCTCATCATTTTCTTTTGTATGATTCCTTGGTTGAGTGTTACAAATAATCTTAAGAATATGTGTACTATATAATATTATTTCCCTGTGTGAAATAACTCCAAAGCATAATAAAATTGGTATTGAGAGAGTGCAACTTTTGTTGTAATGTTTCTGGCCATGTGATTTAAGAACCTTTGGAAATAATTTGGCAATGTTTTGGGAGACTGATCAAAAAGGCAGACCCTGTATGCTGCAAACTATGTTGGAAACTCTGACTGGAGCCTGGAAAATGAGAGTACTCATGGAAATGTTGCTGGTTAAGATGAAGCTCAGAGAAGTCTTCCATTGAGAAGGACTGCATTGCCTGCTAGACCCCACGTCATATACTGTGCTTTGGCAGAATTTGGTCTGCAATTTTCTTGTGTTTAGAGAGATTGCCTGTTTGGAGAAACAAAAATTTCAATGAGGTCTACTGTTAGGATAGTGACATAGTTACTGTTGAGAGCTTTAGTCCAGATCCACATTTTCAATGAAGAATGATATGAAACATTAGGCCATCCAGGTGACTGTATTCTAACTGTGGGTTGCAAGGCTACAAAAGAGAATGTGGTAAGCACAAGACAATGAAAAGATGAACTAAAGTGTTTCACCTGAAGGTAAGAGTGCATTTAATTTGCAGGAGATCCTTATTTTTTAGTCTTTCCATGCATTGTAAAAATTAATGGAAATTAAAGACTGTGGTTGAGGTAATTCTTTTAATATGTTTTTATATGTTTGTAATCTTGTTCATTAATGAAAATATTGTGCTTTTTGCCCACAGCATCCCCAGCATTTGTTACTGGATGATTTCTTGATGATAGCCCTCTGTGGGATGAGATGAAATTTGTGTTGTTTTAATTTTCATTTCATGAATGACTAATGATGTTGAAAATTTTTTCATGTATTTATTTGTCATTTGTATTTCTTCATCTGAGAAGTGTGGATTCATCTCAGATGCCCACTTTTGGACTTGGTCTTTAAATTTTGGGGACCAGATTATTTTTTAGTTCTTTATATGTTCGAAGTTGAATTCCTTTGACTGAGGGACAATAGGTTAGAATTTTTTCCCAATTTCTGAGTTTTCTTTTTACTCTGTTGGTTGTATCTCTAGATGTGCAAAAATTTTTCAATAATATGAGATACCAGTTGATGATTTTTGAAGTATTTACTTAGCAGTTTATTTTCTGCTCTTGAACTCTCTGTCTACCCCTATGTCTTCAAGATTTTTAGCTAATTTCTCTTCCAGTAGATTTAGTGTTTATGTTTTAATGTTTAAATTTTTGATCCATTTTGATTTGACTTTGGTGCATGGTGATGGACATGGGTCTAGATTCAGTCTTTGGCATGTGGTGATCCAGTTTTTTCTGCACCCTTTATTAAAGAGGTTATCTTTCTTCCAGTGAACTTCTTTGGCACCTTTGTCAAAAATAAATTGACATAGTATGCTTGAGCTTGTAGCTGCACCTTCAGTCTGTTCTCCACTGTTGGTGTGAGTGTAGCCTGGTGCAACTCCTGTGGAAATCAGTCTACAGGTTCTTCAATAAGCTAGGACTGGAGATCTCATTCCATCCTTTTGGGTTATTTCCCTTTAGGGTATTTTTCGAGAAGAACTGCAAACTTCATATCACAGTGACATACATGCACCCATGTTTATAGCTGCTCAATTTGTAATAGCTAAATCGTGGAAACAATCTAAATGCCCATCAACTGAGGAATGGATAAAAAAGATGTGGTAATTTTACATAATGGAATATTACTCAGGTATAAAGAAAGATAAACTCGAGGCTTTCATAGGTAAATGGGTGCAACTAGAGTCCATACTCAGAAGTGAATAAATTAGACAACCTTAGGTAAATACCACATTGTCTCATTACTGTAGGAACCTGAAAGAGTAAATAAAATCTGAAAGGTATAATTGATGTTTTGAAAGGGAAAGAAAATGGTCAAAGCAAGGAAACAACTAGGACAAGGGAAAAATGCAAAAGAAAAACAGGAAAAATATATATATACATACAGAATAACAGAGAGAGTCATACTACTAACTTCTGTTGTTTTATTGAAAGAAAGATAATATTTAACTTTTATCCATCTTAAATGCCTATATTTGTTTAACTGAGTAACCAATTTGAAGGTAACAATATGTAACGTGATATCTATGCTTAGTTTTCTATCACCTTGTCTGAAAGTCTGTATTGCTTCTATCGCTTGGATGTTGTTTTGTTTATATCTGTTTGTCTTTTAAAGTTTTTTCCTTCTTTATTGTAAAGAAATATTTAAAAAGACACTATTGTGTTTTACCCTTGAATTTTGGTCACCATATAAATATTTTAGTTTTGGTGCAGTAATGTGTGCAGGAAAAGAGAATTGTACATATGTAACTGTTATGTTAATATAAATATGAATAGACTAAAACGTGTTAACTTTTCACACATCTGCCACTCGCAACTATGGATTCAGGAAATGTGTATGATTATCAAGTTGACGAGGTGTGGACTGTACTGGATTGACAAGTGGTGGTCAATTTATAACACCCGGTTGAACCAGGTAAGCATGATGCTCAGTTTGGGAGGTGCACCTGAAGTTTATTGCAAGCAACATAAGAGGTAGCCCTGGAGAAGAATAAGTTGGGCTTTTGGGAGCTGAGGAAGGCTGTTAGGAGCTGGAAGAAGTATTAAGGAGTTGTTGGTTCTCTTAGGGGCGCTTGTCATGTGGACTTCCCTGTTGAACTTGGATGTTTTCATCACCAGAGGAGATCAGAACCATGTTGGCACTGGGAATACCTTCAGTTCATTTTGGGGTAGCTCTGGTCCTCACTTTGATCATTGCTTCTTGGCTCTGGAGTGAAGAATTGTGCACTGCCAGTCTCCCGGAGAAGTTTTCTGCATTGGAATTCCTGAGGGGAACTCAGTTGTCCTTATCTTCAGAAGAACTCAAGACCTCATTATTGCTGAGGATGGCTGTGGTACATTTTTTGAGTTTTCATTCTTATTTTGAATTTCAGTTCCTGGCTCCAGTGTAGATCCTTTAGCCTGCTATTGCAGATCCTTCATTCCACTGGCATAGACTTTCTAGATTGCAAAACTGATCTTTGGGCCTTCCTAATGCAGATCCATTGGACAGGCTTATATGAGATATTGCTTTGGGCTGTGGGCCTCCAGTTGGCTTCATAGGAGGCATTGTTATGGGCTCTAAGTCTTCAGCTGGGCTCATGGAGGACATTATAGTGGGATGCAGGACCTCAGCACTCTCTTGTGTATGATGTTTTGGGTGACTATTATAAGTAATCTTATCAAATATGTGTCCTATATTATATTGTTTCCCCTTGAAAAATAACCCCAAATCTTAATAAAATTAGCATTGAAAGTGTGGGGTTATTCTTGTGATGTTGCCTGGCCATGTGACTTCAGAATCTTTGGAATGAATTTGGAAATGTTTTGGTAGACTGGCCAAAGAGGCAGACCCCTTATGCTGCAAACTATATTGGAAACTCTGATTCGAGCCTACAATATCGGGGAATGCTAGATTAAAATGAAGATCACAGGAGGCTTCCACTGAGGACTGCATTGGCTGCTGGATCTGAGGTAGTGGATTGTGCTTTGGCAGAAGTTGACTTGAATTTTGCTGTCGTTTGGAGATATTAACTAGCTGGAGAAAGAAAAATTTCAATATAGTGTATTGTTGGGATGGTGGCATGGTTACTGTTGAAAGCTTTTGGCTAGATGTAAGTTTGAAATTAATAGTGAAGAGCCAGTAGAGTGACATGAAGCATTGGACAAGAGGGCAGTTGTATTGGAACTGGGGGTTGCAAGGTTACAAAAGAGAATATGATTGTTAAGAGCAGTAGAATGAAAAAATGAAATAACTTTTTCATCTGAATGCTAAAGTGTGTTTGATCACAGGAAATCCCTATTTTTTAGTATTTCCATTCATTGAAAAATGAATGTGATATAAAGGCTGTAATTGTAGTAGTTCTTTCAATATGTTTTTCTGATTGCAGATAGGCTTGTAATCAGGTTAATTAATGAAAGTATTGTGCTCTAACCTTGAATTTTGGTCACCCTTTAAATATTGCGTTTTAGTTGTAGGAATGAGTTCAGAAAAAAAGAATTATATATATGTAACTGTTATGCTAGTGTAAACATGAATAGACTAAAACATGTTAACTTCTCAGTAATCTGCCTCTAGATACTATGGATTCAGGAAATGTGTATGGCTATCAAGTTGACCAGGGCTGGATTTTAGTGGATTGACAACCAGTGGTCAATTTATAATATCCAATTGAACTGAGTAAGCATGGTGCTGACTGTGAGAGGCCCACCTAAGAACTATTGCAACCAGCATAAGAGGCAGAATTGGAGAAGAAGAAGGTGGGCTGCTGAATACTGAGGAAAACTGTTTAGAGATGGTAGAAGGTGTTGGGAGCCTGTAGGAGCAGACAAAAGCTGTAAGAAGCTGTTAGTTTTCTTGGAGTAGTTTGTCATGCTGGCTTTCCTGATGAACTTGAATGTTTCCAACCTCCAAGTAGCTCGGGACCCTGTTGTCCCTGAGAATGGCTTCAGTTCACTTTGGTGGAG
>PVLD010029721.1:0-17693 GCA_004027595.1 Dinomys branickii
TGCTGTTTCATTCACTCCTATTACTCTGACATTATTTCTCTTTGCCTCGTCTTGCAGCTGTTGGATTAATTTTTCCTATATCCCTCTTGATATTAAGAGATCGTTCCTTTCACGATTGCTAACTACCATTCTGTCTTCAAGATCTGAAATTCTATCTTCGGCTTCACTGAAGTGGTTTTGCAATCTTTCAGTGGAAATTTTGATTTCCTGAAAGTCTCTTTGAATCTGTTTCATGTGTTCTAATTCCTTCCTATATTGCTCAGGTGATGTTCCCATCTATTGCCTATGTTCATTTACTTTTTTGTCTGTTTCTTCTCTAAACGTGCAGAGCATTTCTTTCATTATTATTGTCATTCCTTTTTTTGCCTGAGAGATTAAGTCTAATTTGATCTCTTCTATGGCCTGGTGGAGTTGTTTGTTTACTTCCACTGCAATCATTTCCGCTATTTCAGGTGTGTGTTTACCACGTTCTCCTATATGAATATCTCCTGGACTTGTTCTGATTGGGGTGAAGTCCTGAGATTGTATTTTAGCCCTTTGCCTTGTCATGTTTGATGCCAGATTCAGAATGCTCAATCTCTTTCTTCTCTGGCAGTTCAGTAAAAGTTGCTAATGGCCCTACATTTCCTGGTGTTCAGGCCTGTCCCTCAGTGACCGCTGAGATATGCTGCTTAGGCTGGGCTCTTCCAGCAGATGGTGAAGTGTACCTAGTTCTCCCAGGTCTCCGATGTGAACTATGATGTCTGATGATGGCAGATAGTTTGATCCTTCGACCCCTCATAGTTCAGGGCACGTGTATCACCCAGAATCCAATTGCACTGGTGGGGCAATCCTAGACCTGTGGTCCTGTGACCCCCAGACAGTTCAGGATACAGGCAAAACCCAGACACAAAGTGCAGGGTCAACAGTTTGTGGACCACCTGATTCTGTGTCTCCAGTCAGTTCAGGCCATGCACTGGAGCCAGGCATGGGCTGCACCAACAACGATCACAGACTGCCTGTGTGTCTGAGCTCCCAGAGGGCAGGGTACAAGTGAAGCCCAGTCCCGAACCATGGTTTCAGCAGCTCTTGTGTACCCGCACCTGTACCTCACTCAGCACTGGGCACATGCAGGAAGGGCCCAAGAGCAAACCCCAGTGAGAGCAGTTTGTAGGCATTCTCAGTAAGGATCTCCTGTCTACACCAGGTGCATGGAGGGTGGAGATTCAGACATTAATGGTGACAGAGTCGTGAGTCACCCTCTCTGCCCCCCAGGAAATAGATGGGAAATTCCTGGCTCTCTTGGCAGCCTTCAGCTGGCAACTGTGTTGTCAGCCGGTCATGGCCCCATGTTCCTGCCTGATCCTGCATCGCCAGTTAGTTCAGTCCACGCAAGAAGCCAGGAGTGCGCCGCATCAAGAGCAATCACAGACTCCAGCATACATTCTTCCATGACAGAAAGTGCAAGATTACCTGATGAGTTTTGAGGTTTTGGTTCATGTGATTTTTTTCAAATGGACTTTGAAAAGAGCAAGGGAAATGGGAATATTAATTTTAAAACATGTTAAAAAAAACAAGTAAAACACTTGAAAAAATGATTCACAAAAATCTAGTTAATATCTGAAAAAATTATCCTCATAAGAAGTTATATGTAAAAAATAAATCAAAAGTAGAACTATTTTCCAGCTATCAACTTAATAAAAATGAAAATGAATAGTGGTGGTTTTCACAAATGGGCATTCTAATATTCTGTTGATGCGCACAATTCCTGGAGAACATCCTGAAGTTTAACTCACCAGCATAATATATTCATTGTAGTTTCAGTGGTAGGCCTTTAAGTGACTTTGTTTCTTCCTTATATTCTTATGATCTCCAAATATTTTATACTGAGGATATTTCACAATTTGACAGAAAGATATTAACAAAACCTATTTTAAAAGAGTGAATTCATTAAATGAGAAATATCTCATTTTAAAAATATATTGCAGCCTTTTATCAAAGTTTCCTGGTGTCAGTTGTCTTATCTATTATTTACCTAATTTAAAGCTTTTGGGGAGTAGCAGTATTGTTTCTGTATCATTAATATACTTGGACAAATCATCTTTACTAACTGGTTCATCAATGAACATTAATTGTATTTTTATTTTATCTTATTTATGATTTTTTTTTGGTACCTGGAATTTAACTCAGGGCCTGTTACGGTTTGTGTCTGCATGTCCCCCCAAATCCTCATGAAGTTATGGGGTGGCTTTTTAGAGTTTATAACTGATCCATGATCCAATGCTGGGATTATGGGTGTGAGAGCTATACCCGCCCTAGGGTGGATAGTTTGCTGGGATTATTGGATGTAAGAGCTATACCTGCCCTAGGACAGAGAGTTTGTATATGTAAGGGAGAGAAAGAGGCTGCTGGCTGCCATTCCTCCCTTCTTGTGCTTGATGCTTTGCTGTGTACTGCCACCATGAGCAGTTGCCCTCTGCCATGTTTCACTGTGCCTCAGAACCAGCCAAGTATGGACTGAAACCTCCACAAACTGTAAGCTAAATAAACCTTTTCTTCCCTCATTTTGGGTGTTGGATATTTTGTCTCATCGATGAGAGAAAAGTAACCAAGATAGGGCCTCACACTTGCCAGGCAGGCACTGTGCTGCTTAACTACATCCCTCGCCCTTAATTGTATTTTGGAAACAGTTTATCTTCTTTCCCTCAAAGTAATTCAACAATGTCATTGATATAATTAGTTCCACTACCATTATTTTAGAGAGTTAGTTATAAAATTTTGGAGTTTTACTGGATCTTTTCTTTCTCTTCCAACATGTAATCACCAAGCCGTTTAAGTGTTTATGTAGTTTCCATTATCATTTTCATTGTCACAGTAACCAATTTATCCAGAGGCTTAGCACGTTACTTGTGAGCTACTGCAATTCCTAACTGATCTCTCTGGCTCTAAATTGCTTCTGTATAACACTCCCATACCAGTTTCCTAATGCAAAGTGTTTAGGATTTAATGATATTTTAATTAGGCAGCATAATGTCAGAGAAAATTATTTTGTTGGAAAATAAACACAGTCAAAATATTTTGGACTAAATCCTGAGGACAAAAAACATGAAATAACTCAAAAGGGCCTACTTTCTGTTAGTTTTAGAATTCATTTTACCATCTAAAAGTTTACATATTAGCATAAAGCAAACAAGTAATTATGTTAATAGTTAGCAGAAGTCAAATTGTTCAGTACTAGGGAAAGATGGTACAAGTTAAACAGCTAAGTAAAATATCTGTTCTTTAATTGAATTAGAACTGTAGTCTAATAATTCAATTTTCTTTTACTAAAAATGTTTCTTTCTTATTAGTACATTTTAATAACAACAAAACCATATGATTTGCTTTGATATACTAGTAAATACTCCTCTTCTCCCCCATGGACTTCCTCATCTCTAAAATACTACCTTCTGATCTGACCAATTTTGCATGTCTGTATATGGGTTCATATATTTACACTTCGAAGATATCAATGGATAAAGCAATAACCACTGTTGAGACCATGTCACCTTGTCTATAGATCAGTTGTGATTGTACTATTTTTTATGCTAATTGGTGTCTGTTTGTTAATATGTTTTTGTACTTTTATTTTTTTTAAATAAAAAAATAAAAATAAAATAAAATAAAATACTACCTTCTAGGTTTCTGTCATCTCTATTTTTTAAAGATTGCTCATTGTCTTGGTTACTTTTCTCTCATTGCTGAGACAAAATACCCAATGCCCAAAATGAAGGAAGAAAAGGTTTATTTAGCTTACAGTTGTGGAGGTTTCAGTCCATAATTGGCTGCTTCAGAGGCAGAGTGACACACGGCAGAGGGCAAACTTCATGGCAGCAGAGCACAGCAAAAACAGCCAGAGCAAAAGGGAATAATGGCTGCAAGCAGCCTCTTCTCTTCCCTTACATTGTAAGCAACCTACCCCCACCCAGGGGCATGTAGCTCTCACACAATCTCCATGCCCTCCTCTTCCACAGGCTCAGGATGTTTACGAAGTAAGCACCCCAGCTTCCTCCTGAGTCATTCAGTTAAACCTCTGGATTCCCCAAGTTGACACAATGTATCAACCATAGCACTCATATAAGAAAACTCATGCAGTATTTAACTTCCTAAGTCTGGATTATTTTGCTAAAGCAATATTTTGTATGGAACATTTCCCTACAAAGAAGGCTTCAAGTAATTCTGATAAACTAGACAGTAAGTAAAATCTCCAAACTACCCACCCTGTCATTTGTAGTAATATATAATTTGGCTCCAACTTATACTAACTTAGCTCCAGCAAAAAAAAGCAGAAAAGAGCATTTAGTGCTTACTATGGGTCACACACTGGTATGCCTACCTTTGACAGGGTTTATTTGATTGTCACAGTTAGTCTAGTCTAGTCTGAAAACAGAAATTCACTAGATACACAAGAGATTTCCAGTAGGGATATATAACCTATAGAAAGGCACTAGATGACAAAAAGTCAGTGCACATTCTTGAATTTCAAATAGTTGAACATGACTGAAATTCAGTATGTGTAGAGGGAGACAGGGAAATTAAACTAGAAATATGAGAGTAACATTATCAAGAGCCTTGTATGATGAACAAGGAAATCCAATGTTTATTCTATAATTGAACACTAAAGTTTGTCCATTAAGTTTAACACTTGGAATGCCCATAGTGAGTCCAGTAAAAAGTTTTAGTGAAGTGATAAATTGGTAGTCAAATGAAAGGGAATTGAAGTGTTGATGAACAGGGAGAAGCAGCAGTGAATTTAAACCACTCTTTCTACATGACAACCATGGAGAAGGTAAAAGGTTATATTATAGGTAGAGTGATAGAGGACTGATGGAGAAACTTTCTTGGAAAATTGAAAGAGGGAATATCTGTGCTATTGATTTAGAAAAATGTCTTCCAAAGGCCCATGTGTTAAAAGTCTAGATCTTTAATCTGTGCTTTTCTTAGGAGATACCATCATCTTTAGGAGGTAGGACATAGTGGGAGGTCTTTAGCGCATTAAAGTCATGCCCTTTACTCTTTTTCTCTTTTCCTTTTAAATCAGGAGTCAAGTAGTTTTGCTCTGTAATGTGCTCCAGCCGTGATGTGCTGACTCACCACGAACCTGAAGCCAGCAGGTCCAACTAATTAATGGAACCTCCAAAACTGTGACCAAAATAAAACTTTCTTACTTGTGAATTGATTATTTCAGACTTTTGTTATGTGGATGATAAGCTGGTGCACACAACATGGTGGAATTTGGGTCCTAAAGACATGGGAGAGCATAATGTACAGAGCACGGAAAAAGGTTTCATTAAGAACAGGAGAAGAAGAGGGACAGGAAGACCGAAAGCACCAAAAATGGCTATGGGTAGAGGTTAGCTGTGTTAGGTATGCGGTGATATGCTGAGGCATCCCACCCTGGTGGCTTATGAGGCAGGTGGCTTGGGAGATATTTGACTGGGTTTGAGAGCGTGTGAGTTTACAAGTGACTTAAGTTAATAAACGGTCTTGTGGAGGGCAGAATGTGACGTTAATAGGTGGTGCAGTCTGGGATGACTGTTGGAAGGAAGCAAGAAAAAGGTAACTGGTGACCTGATAGAAAAGTGACAGGTGGGAGTCAAAAATGGGGAATATTTATAAGGTAGAATACGAGCATAGCAGGGCAAAGGAAAGCAAAAACTAAAAAGATCAGAGTTTATTACACTCAGGGAGCGGGACATTAAACTTTAAAATTTTGGAAAACCAGCATTCCCAAGCAAAGATGAGTCCACAATTGATAAGCAGATCTGGAGATGATGAGAACTGGGAAATATGATATAAAGAATATAAATAGATACCAGATAACTGTCAACTCAATCTTAAAAATGTATCCGAAATCTGATAATTTCTCATTAGTTTCACTGCAACCACTTAGTCCAAGAAACCATCAGCTTTTACACTAGCTTCCTAATTGGCATCTCAGATTCTGCTCATGCCTCTGCCAAACCTGGGGAGCTCTTTGCAAATTGATGAGAGTATACATCTCATCATGTCATGCTCCCTCCCTCGCTGAAAATTCTGTCCTTGCCGAACTTATAAGTACTCCAGTGATGTTACCCTAACTTTTACAGTCATCGTCTAGTATACTTCCTGTTTTTATTGTGCTTTACCTATACTGGGCTCTTTGCATTCTAAGAACACATTAAGTATGTCTTAGGCTTTAAATCCTTTGGACTTTCTGTTGGCTCTGTGTATAAGACTGCCACCACCTCTGCAGAGCTCTGCATAACTTCCCTGACCTCATTCTACTCAATGCTAAAATTTCTTCTTCAAAGGCTTTTCCTTAAGGATCTCAATGAAAAATTATACCTTGAGCTGAAGATTGCGCACCACTGCAGACAGATCACATACCTAGTATATGCCAGCCCCTGAGTGAGGCTCAACACTGAAAACAAAACAAACAAAAAATAACACAAGCTCTACTTTTTTCTACATCTAGTGCCCTGCATTATTTTTTCATATCACTTTGAGTGAATGGGATATTCTACATTTACTATTTACTTATTCATTTTCTTTCTTCTTCCTGTTCTAGCCTCCAGGGAGAATTTAAATTCTGCATGTGTAGAGTGCAGGGGTGGGGATAGTGTCTTTATAAGTTTTGTCCTCTCTTTTGTCTCATAAAAAATCCCTGGGTGAAATGGAACATGAGAAAAGTACTAGCATATTTGCTCAAACAAGAGCTATGCCCTGAGTGCTGAACCTGCAAAGAGAAGGCGTTGCCGCTGCCATAGCAGCAATTGCCAGATTAAGGAGCAAGAGGAGCGCAGACACAAGCGTAGTGCTTGGTCGATGGTGGAGCACAATAGAGACAGTGAAAGTGTAACTTTTTCTGCTTTGCCGGTCTGTACAAAGAGAGTCTTTTTCTCAAAGACTACGCTAAATAGATAACTTGAACACATATAAAATCGGGAGCACACATTGAGCAGTTCCTTTGCCAATCAACAGTGCCAATAGGCAGAGGCAACATAGGAAATCGAATGACAAAAGTAGTTGAATAAAAATTTAAAAAAATAATAAGAAATGATTGACTTTCTTCTCTATTTAAATAGCATCTTTCCTCAAAGAGTTAAATATACAAAAAATTCTTTTCAAACTTATATAAAATAATCTTTTTATAGAATGTATTTGATTTTTACAATAGAATGATATAAACTTGACATTGTTGCCCTAAGGAGTGTATCTCCATTCTTAGTGTTCTTTTATGTGCACTAATTTTTAAATGACAAAAAGACCTAAAGTTAATCACATGATTGCAGTTATCCAAAAAGTTTCCTATTTTCGTCAACTTTGTCTTTTCTCTCACAATTGGTCTAAAACCTATGAATCTTGTTATTTAAGATGGGAATGAAAGACTAACCCACTGATACTGAATAATAGTGGTCACAGAAATAGATTAGCTATACCTAGTGCTTTCATCGATAATTTCTCAAACCTTTAGTCATAATATCTCTTACCACTCCCTCCTCAAAGACAAAAAACCTCAGGGTGAATTAATCCTGTGAAATCTTTCCAAATCTTGATTTATTTAAACATGTATGCTGTGCTTAATATGAAGTATCCCCCCCAAAACTCCTATTTTGAAGGTTTGAACTCCAGTACAGCCATGTTCAGAGGTGGGGCCCAGAGAGGTGATTAGATCATGAGGATGCTGACTGCTGGAGGACATGGACACAAGGGGTATGTCTTTGAAGTGTGTATCTTGTCCCTGGCCTTTATTTTTTCTGGCCCTTTCCCTCTGGATCTGGTGCTGTATATTTTCATTCCAACACGTTAAAGCCCTGAAGCACTTTCTGGT
Organism: Dinomys branickii; assembly: GCA_004027595.1. Lineage (NCBI taxonomy): Eukaryota > Metazoa > Chordata > Mammalia > Rodentia > Dinomyidae > Dinomys > Dinomys branickii. The sequence goes on from PVLD010029721.1 coordinate 7,832, forward strand.
GAATTTTAACTTTTAATGTTTGTTATATATCTGCTAGTGATATTTTTGTGCATGTTCATATTTTTCTGCACTATGACTTGGATGAAAAACAATAAAAGCCAAGTCAGAGGAGCAAACTTGCTTCCCATTGAAAAGTAACTGTGGAAGAGCGCTTAAAGAATGTTCTTTCTAATTGAAGAAGTTCTCAAACTCTTGTTCAAGCTGTGTTTTGTTTTCCTTGCTTTCTTCTTTCCTTCACTCCTCTCTTATTTATTTTTTTCCTAAGCAAAGAGCTTTTTGATAGTGTTAGAAAAGTAGGATTACTTTTTTCATCCCCTTTCCCATACAGTCTTTTGGCACTCTTTCCTTTTGCAAAAGTTCTATATTTGTATTTTCCATTATCTATGTTTTACTTCGCTCTTTTTTAATATTTTGAGGTTCTCATGTAAGACAAACTATGCAACATTTAGGCCCTTTTTCTCTTTTCTTTCTTTCTTTAGGAGTATTTATGAGTCTAAGATATATGCATGTTAAGGACTTAATAGGTGCTCAGACAGGTGGTACCAATTTACACTATTTCTAGGATGAATATGATCAACTGTTTCCCCACATGAATAATATTTTTAAAAATGATTCAAGTAATCATGTTAGTATGGTGACAATTGTAAATGTAATAATGGCCATATAATCTAAGAGAGAGAATTCCTAAATATACATTCGAAGCCTAGAATCTTGTAATATTCTTTATAGCTGAACAAAATTGTCAATCTATAAATGTAGTGAGAGCATTATATGGTAATTAGTAATATTTGTGATGTCCAGTGAGCCTGTGCCAAGCATAAAACACCTTAAGCAGCTTTTTAGAACTGCTTTCATGAGCCTTGCACGTTGTACCCAGGAAAGTATTCTTGAAAGTGTCAGACATGGGGTAAATATAAATGTCTTCTCTCTGCTAATAAATACACATTAACATACAAATAAAACAATAACAAAAACACAACAAAAAAAGCAGAGTTGGCACTGCAGAACATGAAAATGTACACTGCCCTGGGGCTTTAACTAGCCAATGGAAAGCAAGCAGCACATATCTACATGTTCAGATCTTTCCCATTACTGTATTTTTGGGTTCCACATGTTTTGTCTTTTCAGACTAATTTTCAGATTTTTTTCTCTCAAACAAGAGAAATATGGAATTGAGGAGGAATATTAACACAGACACACAGACATATAGTGACAAGGGTACCAAAGGTGAGACAGAGAGACAAAAAGAGAAAGAGAGAGTAGCAGGGTGTCTGGAGACTTTCATGTGGAAACTCTCAAGAAAATGAATTAACATTTTAATATTAAAGATTTGAGAGAGAAAAATTAAGGGCTTATAGAAGATTCCTGAGGAACATTTTTTTTGCATTCTCCATGTTGAGTCTCTAATGCAGATAAGAAAAGCACATGACTGCACATTACTTGTTCCCCAGGACTGCAATAGTAACAAAACTACTTACTAGTTTCATAATCTTCAGTAAGTTTACTTGGTCTTCTGAGAATCAGTTTCCTTATCTGTAAAATACAGATATCACCAGCTACCCACTAAGTTCGCATATTGCTGAACGCATACTGGCCAACATAGGCTCTACTGGTGGGTTTTCCACCTTAATAAAAATTCTTTTAAGTCGTCACGGTGACAAGCCAATATGGCATGGCCCACTGGAGGCCATGTGGCAGGCTTCGCCTTCCTCCTCCCAAGTCATTTTACAACTTCCTACTTCCTTTTTTACAAGTTCCTGTTTCGCTCTTCTCACCTCCTGTCCAGTCACTGCCCACGAAGTCACACAGACCATCCCCTAAGCCCCACCCCCAGCCTGACCCTGTATAGCCTTTGTTCCCACAGGCAGCCCCTCAGAAGCTCCCTGCCCCTCCTTTCTGCTGTGGTCTTCTCCATGCCCACAATAAAGCCATTTTTTTACTTTGCTATATTTTTATCTGCGCCAAAACCCTAACAACTATCACCATTTCAGGATACCCAGAGTGCTCCATTTGCTGCTTGATGATAGCCACCCTGTCTATATATCCATAATTCCTCTGCAAAAATAAGGAAAATTAGATTAGACAAATGCTATCCTAGGTTGGTCTCAGATAGCCCAGGCTTCCAATACTTATTTTGCTTACCAAAATATCTTTTCTATGAACTTATTCAGCATTGTAATTCATATTTGTGAATGTGGGTGTAATTGTATTTGTGAAGTATTTAATCAAGAATCTCTGAATGGAAGGTCATTATTACTATATTTACTGAGGTGATGGTATTATTTTATTCAGCACAGCCAATATCTATTATGGGAATTCATTTATGCAGAATATCAGTCCTAATTACTTTAGAATTAAGCAATTCAATAAGCTTTTAATTCTTGGCATTCCATTGATTAAAGATGCCATTTGTAAAGAGAGAAAATGGGGAAAACAAATCACAGTAGGCAAAGAAAACCAACACACATTTGCCAATCATGGAATATTAGGGTAAGCTTAGTGATTATTTAAAAGCATCTAATCATTGAGATTGAAATTTATACACTAGTAGAGAACAATTTTTTAGAAAAATCAAAATATTGCTGGTCATGGTGGCAAATGCCTGTAATCTCCACACTCAGGAGACTGAGGCAGGAGGATTGCCATGAGTTGAAGGCCAACCTGGGCTACATAAGTGAGTTCAAGCTTAGTCTGCACTATATAGGGAGACCCTACCTCAAAAAAATCAAAATGTGCTTCAAATCCAGGGTTCTAGGTGTATAATGTAGATCTCTTCCTTAACTGGCCTCCCTGTTTGAAAATATGAAACAGAAGTAATGGGAGCTCTGCAAATAGTCTGTCTGCTCATTGAGAGCACTTTGGCCCACATCATATTGGAGAATAAAAGAATAAAGGCTTACACGATGGGAAATGGGACATGGGAAAATAAGAGTGGAGACAGGCTACAGTCACTCTGTGTTGTCCAGAACTGGCATTGACTTATTTAATTTGAGAACTGAAGGAGGAGCAGCAGTTTGTTACTCTATGATGTCACCCAGAACTTAAACACTGGAGTTGGAGAAATATGTACTAACTATGAATTTAAAAGATGTTTTTCCTCTTATCACGACTAGGCTATGGAATAGTACTATAATCATTGTTGAGAATGTGTGTGTAGGTGTGTGTGACAGATTTTGTAACCAAATTACAATTCCTGACGTAGTCTGAAGGCAGTTTTCTTTGTTCCTCAACAATCAATATTAAATAACTTATTTAGAGATACCGAAGAATAAAATGTTGCAGAAAACTGTCCTTGTTTGCTTTTCCTTCCTTTCCCATAGAGTCAGCTCCACAGCTTTACTAGGTAACTGAAAAATTGCAATGATGTTTAAATTGCTACTGCTTGTGAAAAAAATTTAGAAAATGTAAGAAGTTTTGTGGATAAAACTGGGACGGAGATGTCCTTGTAATGTATCATAGTTTAGTTACTTGTGAAGTCAGGGAAGAGATAAAATAACTTTTTTCAGAAATTTATTTTACTTTCTCATGATTATCATCTCAGTTTCCTTGGCTCAAAAGTCTGAATACTGCATAAATGGTTTCTAGGCTGAAGGCCTCACATGGTTGAAATGGTAGTGTTGGCCCTAGCTGTGGTTGCATCTCACGGTTGTTTTGCCTAATTTATGCAAATGGTTGGTAGAATTAAATCCCTGGCAGTCAGAGGACTGAGGTCTGTATTTTTTTGTTGGCTGCCAGCCGAAGTGTGCTTTACGGCGCCAACACCTAACCCATGCCGTTCCAGCCACGGGGTGCTGCAGTAGGTAGTTTTACAACGTGGCTCTTTGTTTTCATACAGGCTTGCTGCTGCTTCATGTTTCTTTTAAAAAACTGCTCGGTTAGGGCATGCCCACCCTGTATAAGCTCCCCCTGAACTGAGAGTTGGCAGATTAGAAACTTTTATTATGTTCAAATAATTCTTCCACTTTTGCAACTTGGCTTTGCTTCTTCTTGTACTCAAGAGTGACCGTGAAAAGGATTCACCCAATGGGTAGAGGTGAGGAGGCCTTTTATTTTATTTTATTGTTCTGCTATCTCCCAATTCCAACCCATTTTCCCTGCACCACAGTTGCCTTCTCTCTGTACTAGATATATTAAATCCAATCTGGTTTCAGAAATTTGTTTTTATACACAAATATTAACTAGGCCTTATCACTTTTGTGGTTAATGTGGAAATAAAGACTGAGAAATAACTGGACCTCTCAATTTCATGATATATCTCTATTTTACTGTGAAATTAGGATTTTTCTAAGCCTCATTTTCTAGTCATTACTAATTTTATTTACTCTTATGTAATTTACAAGCTTAGTCTATATTTGGTTTTACTAGATGCAATTTTAAAAACAAATTTTAATCTACATATTTAAGATGCTGCATTTCATTCTGTATACTTAAATGATACAACAGAAGATTAAATTGTGTATATAGATAATAAAAAAGTTATGAAATGGAGCAGATTATTTGATATATTTTTCACAGATCCCAATATTCTTAAAAATAAATCATTAAAAAATCTATAGAAACTTGTTAATGTTCACTAGTGAAACCATTCCTTACACAGTGTTAGGCCGTCAGAAGTTTACTCATTCAATGACTCATACTTTGACACCTTTATTATTACTGCTGCATAGTTCTATGGCTCTATTTACACTACCAGTGGCATAAAAGGAGCAATCAGTTTTGAGTTGTGAGTGTACTTGTCATACCCAATGAACAATTTTCAAATTAAGGCTTATAATTTATGCTCTGAGTCTCATTTCATTTATTGATATCAATTTTCTATTAGTTACTGAAATGATGTGACTTTAAAAGAACTCAATATACTGACAGATTCTGAGTCAATAATAATACATTTAAAGCAATGTCTTCAAACATAAGTGGCCTTTCTTTGTGTTGACTTTATTACTCATAAATTCTAGATGTCACAATATTTGAAGAAATAAATGAACAAAAAGGAGGAGTCATAATAACTTAAGGAACGTATGCAAACCACAGTGACATGAAAAATCTTCAAACTGAGATGAAAATCCAACTGATCATTATAATATAATTAAATTGCTTTCAATTAGATTTTTTAAAAAGATGTTTAGAATTTCCATTTAGGTTGATAATTGAAATTTGTATTCCACTGGGAAAAAGAAAAATAATTATGTTGCTTGTCTTCATCTGTAATCAAAGTTTTGGCAATTATGAGAAACACAGAATTAGAGAATTTTAAATGTTATCAGATTCAAACATTTTTATCCTTCAGTATTTCAACTTTGACCCTAAGTGGAAAGTAATAGCAATTAATCCAATGCACTTAGTATAGGATTTAAATCATTAATTTATCCTTTAAGAACTGTAATATCACATTCAATATATTCTTGTTTCTAGGGGAGAAATTTGATTATCGGCTGGAGACTTGTGTAATAGTGCTATATACTTGATATAATTGATGTTTTTCTTTGTTCTCTCACTGACCCACTGGCGGAGTGATCTATTCTACTTCAACTTGCATTTCTCTCATCAGAACAAGTATGCTGGTGTGATTTAACCCATAGTAATTGTTGCACGGGGTGGGGACTTTGGCAAACGCAAAAAGCTAATTAATATAGTGACAATTTTTGTGAGATCTGCGCTATTCATAATAGAAGATTCTTTAGCTTCAAGTGTGAGACTTGGTGGAACTAGAGGGATCCAGAGAACAAATATGGACTGTTTAGTAGCTAAATCCTCAGGAAAATGGTAGTAGTAGCTTAAGAATTTCCTAATTGCTAAAAGGACAATTGAAGAATGAGAAACTGAAAGTTCCAATTGTTCCAAAAGGATGAGGAGAACCTGGGGACCATCTGTAATAGGAACTATAAATGGTCTAAGGAACAGCAGCTTGCCACCGCCCGAGAACTGTTTCACTGCCTTATAGCACTGCTTTTCCTAGAAGCTTTCTGTGACAAGTCCTTATTTCAGTTTGTATTCACAAGAGTCGCCTCAAAAAAATACACATTAGAAGTCTTTGGGAAATTTGTTTAAATGCAGACTTATAGACTTTGCTTTAAGAGCTTGTGATTCAGTTATGTGCTGCATGAGGCCCTCGCATCTGTACATTTTCCTGGCTACCCAGGTAATTTGTTGCTGTGAACTAATATTGCACATATTATTGATGCCAACTAATACCACTACCATCATTAGCAGCCATCAGTAACCAGTGATGACTGATTTCGCTTTTCTCATTTATTAAGATTCTAGTTCAATAAGAGAGATAAAAGAGACAAAGATTTTTCTTTTGATGGAAAGATGCAAAGAGCTTTGGAGGTGAGAGTTAATTTAGGGAGGAAACGTGAAGTTCAGGAAAATAAAGAGCTAAAGGCTGCAAAAGGACATCAACTGCTTAAATTCAGTTTTTCAAAAAGAAGAGAGAATACTAACAATTCTAACACATGAGTTGTCTGTATCACAGTTTCACCCAGCTAGACTTCAACTACCAACCAGTGCAGAATTTCCTGCCTGAATCTCATTAGGAAATGAGATGCGGTAGAGAAAACAAGGACATTAAGGGTGTGTCTGCATCAAGCGTTATGAAACAAATAATTATTGTTTGTTCTGTGATCATGAGAATTCCAGATGACTGTCCTGAAAGCCCATGAAAGCATGCTGTGAAATATAGAATATCTGAGTTATCACTTTTTTCCCAGAAACATTGTCTCACCATCTTTCCCCAGAACACCAAAAACGAATTTAGAAAAGACCCTAGCTTTTTATTGCAGATACAGTGTCCATTAGATGCTCCTTCACTCGCCATGGGTTTATCATACTGAAATATAAACCGAGTCTAATTGCCAAAGATATTTAATGGTAAGAATGTCTGAAAAATACTCAGTGCAAGCAACAACTGTTGGCATTGGAAAAGTGTCATAATTTTAGCACCTCAGTGTAAACCCAGGCACAAACAATTAGAAAGCCTCGAACCAATTGATCTACTATCTCCTTTTCTGTATTAAGTCGCTTGATTTTAGTTCTTAAATTCTGTAAGAGCTAAATTTTAGATCTTGTTGCTTTGCTTTAGATGAAGTCTCCTGTGGTAGATAAAGGAAAATGAATTACTGAAGCTTTGATATTTCTTTCTCTCAGAAATCTTTACAGCCTAAGAAGGGAAGTGACAGATCACTGAGATGAGGGTGATGTAAAAGCTAAGTTCAAGGCCAGTTTTGGCAAATACAATGTTTTAGGGACACCTGTGTGAAATTTAAAAAATAAAAAAGAAAAAATAGCTCAGTGCAAATGTCCTGGATTTAATCTCCACTACTGCCAAATGAATGAATGAATAAATATTAAAGAAATGATTCGCCAATATGAGTTGGGAGCTTAATATGCTCTAAGCTCTGTGCTGTGACCTTCACATGTTGTCTCATTTAATTTTCAAAGTAATTATATAAAATAAGTAATATAACTATTTGCATTTTATAAATAAGGAAACTGAGGCTAATCTGGATTTAATTTTCCAAGACATACAGATTGAAATGGAAGGGCTTTAATTTGAATCAGGATCCACTGAACTTTGGCACAATGTACTGAAAGATCATATCACATAAGACAGAATAATGGAATTTTACTGCCTACATATATTGCTACTATAAATGCTCCCCCAAAAGGTAATCTTCTTAGCATAATATCCACAAAGTTTTACATTATGAAAGAATGTAAATCTGAACCCAGATTACCCTCTGAGGTGCTGATCATGGCAGGCAGTCATGGTCTAGCTCCTCAGAGCATTAAAGAATGACGTTGCAAGCTACTTTAAAAAATTTACTGCCTTTCTTATAAGTACAAATTTTAGATTTTATGGAAGCATCATTGCAGAACTTTGCCTGTTCCATGTCTTCCACACTTTCAGGATAAAAGGTGCCTATAAAAACCTGAGGTGTAACTGGGCACGGTAGCATCTGTCTGTACTAGTTACTCCCAGCTACTTGGGCGGATGAATCAAGAAGGTTGCTTAGACCTACAAGTTTCAGACTAGCCTGGAGAACCTTAGTAAGACCCCATTTATTACTCCATCCACTCAAAACAATTAAGGAGTAAAACCAAAGAATTGTACCTTTTAATCAAGCTGAGACCATATTTATATTTCTTCTGGATATATTACTTAAAATTGTCTATTAGGGGCTGGGGATATAGCTCAGTGGAATAAGTGCTTGCCTAGCAAGCGCAGGGTCCTGAGTTCGATCCCCAGTACCGCAAAAAAAAAATAAAATAAAAAAATAAATTGTCTATTTATACTTTATTGGCAATTCTAGCTATTAGTTTATGCTTAGCCTCCTTTATTTCCTTAGGATCAGTAGTATTTATCAAGAAATCCATCATTATTCAAATATCCATGCAAAGATAACTTGTCTTTTCATTTCTTATATGTTATAGCAGAGTGGAATAATTAAGATATATTTATGTTAATAAATGGTTAACCAGCCCAGTATATGAATAAATAGTAAACTCTGCAAAGAAAATTGCTAATAATACTTTCCATTTGTTCCTTTTCACTCTAGCAATATGCATCCAAACTAATAAAGATAAAATTCTGCCCAACAGCTCATTATGAATATGGTCCTAGGCTTGACTAATCTTATGATCCTGACTCATCACTTTAATGTTAAATTATCAGTATCATCATTATTGCATAGAACTGTTCCAGGAAACTTCTTGAGCATTAATGCTTGATCAGTTTAGATGAATTCTTCAAATACCCTCTTTTTCCCTACCTGAAGGCTGCAATTATTAGAGCCATGAACAATCAGGTGCAAAGATAAAGACAATAGAAGTTTCAATATCTTTACTTCTGATACTTGGTCTGGCTCAAATTTTGTCTTTTACATAAAATTGTATGGAATCACCAAAAGCAGTGTAACTTAAACTATTTTTGTGTTTATACTTTCTTTATTAATTTTGAGAAAAGATGGGTTGAAACATTTGCTTTTCTTTAATAAAAAAAAAGGATTACTCCATGTTACTTGCTAAACACTGAACTTTTGTAGAAGGCAAACATGTATTTGCATGATAGCTCTTGGTTTTAATTTTTCAGTGCCCACGAATCCTGTCATGGTGGCAGCAAGTATATGTTTTGCACTGTCTATGCATAGTACATAGTAGATGACTGGTACATCTTCACTAAAGTAATAGAGACATAATCTAATAAATATTTAGATGAGAATATATATATATTTTTAGATGTACCATTCCCTGTAAAGAGGCTAGTGTATTAGTTGGGTCCATGTTGGTGCCCCGGCTCTTCTCTTACTAAACACATTTCACATATGCTCATGATTTTAGTAACTATTTCTGCTGATGGCTCTAAAATTTCTATCATTATTTCAGCTATTTCTTCCAGATCTCATATTAAATATTAAATTTCTTACTGAACATTTCCACCTTACTTGTTCTCAAACATTTGAAGTTTATCCATGTTTGAATTCATCCCCATCCTTAGCTTCAGTTCTATTCTTCTGTTCCATGTCCTAATAAATGTTACCAACACTTATCAAATTGCCTAATTTACAATCTGAGTTTCACTTTGAGTTTTCCTTCTCTGTCATCTCCTACATTATTATATTAGTTGCTTAACCAGCTTGATTATATCTTCCATGTAAGTCTTTAACTTTTTAACTTCTTTTTATATCAAGTGTTACCACCTTGGATGAAGTTACTATTATTTCCTACATTTCTTATGACTATTTCAACAATCTCTTAACAAGTTGCCTTTATTATTATATATTTTGTCCCTCCCAAAATTTACTTCAGTTAGTAAATAAGCACAGTATTTTAACATTCCATTAATAAAGTCCGTTAAGGTTTT
>PVLD010029722.1:0-17692 GCA_004027595.1 Dinomys branickii
CATACACAGCGGAGCACTACCTCGCATACACAGCGGAGCACTACCTCGCATACACAGCGGAGCACTACATCGCATACACAGCGGAGCACTACATCACATACACAGCGGATCACTACCTCGCATACACAGCAGAACACTACCTCACATACACAGCGGAGCACTACATCACATACACAAGGAGAAACCTGAGTCATTGCAGGAACATAGATTCACTTTGAGACCATAAATTTAAGTGAAATAAAGCTGTTACACAAGGGTAAATATTGCGTTGTTTCTTTTATATGAGAAAATCAAAATATAAATAGAGACAAAGCGATGGTAAATAACAGGAAATAGAGAGATGGATGTTTGCAAATGGGAAGAGTTCCAGCAGAGGCAGGGGTGGAGGAGAGAAAAAGCAGATGGAAAAGGAATTAAGACGGGTTGTGTGAATGTTCCATCTCTCCAAAAGGAATGTGATTGCTATGTGCTGTGAACATGTACAGCTAAAAATTAAAATTTAAGTCTTACTTGTAAATTGTAATATGTTACTAAGCTCCATTCTTGCCTAGAAAAATAAATAAGGAAGAGAATTGAACTTCCAGATTTCCTCATATTCACAGGAAATCATCTCAATAGGTACAACCATTATTACAAACCAAGTTCTTGAATAAGACCTATCCTAAGTATGTGTGTGACGTCACTCCCTTTCTTTTCGGTTCAGTGGGCTTTATTCATATAATCAGCAATCATTCATCATCTAAGTGCAGGCAGCATGGGGCACTAGTTTAGGATAGAAGGATTTTAAAAGTCATTCCTTTTATTCTTTTACTCATGAAAAAATGTATCAAAAGAACACTGCTGAGCAATTTAGCACTTCCCTATTAAGAGCAAAAAAATGTACTCTATGGCAACTTTTAATCAATAATTTATTTTTAAGTCCATTTAACGAGCTGAGAACATAGATTTTCTAAAGTGGTGCTTCCCAATCTTTATTCAAGTCATGCATCACGAGCCAAGATTTCTAAGTGTTCTATATTGTGTAGTTTGCAATTGGGAATGGTGCTACTTTTTCTAGAATGCACAATGATATTCCTGTATTGTATATACCTTCGAAACATATATATGTCATGCTATACTTCTTCATGTCAGAACTTTCTGTATCTTTTCCTTTATCATCTCTCTGTCTTTGGTACCGAGCTGTTTTAACACCTCCGTTTTAACATCCAGACCTTCCTTCGAACAGTCAGACTGTTGGATTCCTCAGGTCCATTGCCTTCCTTTCTCCCAGAGCCCCAACATTGCTCATCATTTATGCCCCTCATATGATGACTTTTTAAAATTTCCCAGTATTTAAATATTTTGTTAAAAAATAGAGAGTATCCTTTCATAATTTTATTCTGCCTTTTGATATGTGGATTGAAAAAGCTACCTTATTCATTAGAGGTACCTGTGTGTGTGGAGGCAAAGAGGAAGGGGAACAAACCTCAGGCTTTCCCACACTGCACTCCGCTATTCTTCCTCCAGGGAAATTAGCAACTAGGCTTATTGAGCCTCAACAACCTGTGGCGGCTTAAAATCACCTGCTATCAAAGAGCTGCAAAAAGAAAAGAAAGAAGAAAAAAGGAAAGAAAATAAGAAAGGATAAAAAAGAGAAGGGAAAAGAAAAGAAAGGAAGAAGAAAAGGAGTTGACCTGTATGACTTTGCCAGAAACAGCTTTCCTGAAAGCTTTTTGTTTTACTACACACATGAAATTTGGCGACCCTGTTGGAGCTCGGGAAATGTGGGTTGCTGGTTTCTCGGAGTCCATCTCTAAAGAAAACTGTGGGTCCTAAAAGGGAGTTTTAGAGCTGCGATGTATGACACAACCTCTCAACAGGTGAAGCCACTTGCTTCTCTCAGAAGACGAGAAAACGAATGGCAAGATGCCAGCCTGTGGGATATCAGAGCCACAGGGGATCCAGCCATCGGGAAGCTAGATGGGTAACCGGATAAACAGGCATCAACAAAGATGTAGATGTAACAGGTATGAGTGGGAAACTATCTTCAAAAAAAGCATTGTCATTCCAATAAAAGAGACAAATACTACACTGCCCATGGAACAGGACAATTTTACACTACTCTCCGCGATTCAGATTTCCGAATTAGCTGGATGTGGTCCTGTGCTGTAGTGAAGACATGAATTTGCTTGAAAAAGGTGGGAATTCAGTGCCTAGGTCACTTGCTGGCTCTGTCCTTGCTTGGGCCCACTTACTAGACTTTCTAATTGCCAGTTCCTTTATTTGTGATATAGGGATTATGAAACCAATTTTCATAGGATTAATGTAAAATTAAATTAATGATGTATAAACATGTCTTATTAGCATGGGGAAATTGTTCGTACCAGCTGTATTTAGAATTAAATGGGATGCTGTTTAGAGAAGGTGGCCATAGAAACTGTCACAGGATGAGCGGGGAGTAAATCCCTCTGATACTTCCTTGGAGCAGAGAGAAGACGTGTATACTCCCCAAAAGCACATTTTCCTCTTCCGGATTTTATGGCACTTAAGAAATATTCAGATGGTAAGGAATTTCTTACTAACCATAATATTTTGAGCATATTCTTTGTGTCTGGCATCATCCTGATGTTGTTGGCATTCATGTTCAATAGTTCCCAAGGAACCATACTCTACTATTTTTCATCCACAAATGAAGAAATTGATGAAAGAAAAGATGAAGAATTAGCTCAAGGTCATGGAAGTGAGTAGCAGAGTCTAGAATGAAAGAAACCCTGTTTGAGTGTCGTCTGAATTGTCTTGCAACTGCTTCTGAGCATGGTGCTGCAATGATAAATTATTTAATAGTCACCTGCCTGAAGCTGTGAGTTCATGTTGTTTTGCTTTAGTCGAGTGTTTGAATTTATAATGTGGATAGCGCAACTGAATTCCAGTTATCTTCCCATTTACTAGGAGCTTGCATGGTGAAAATGGCCACTCTATCGTGTTTAAACTGTCCGCTTTTCCTCAGTCTTACGTGTCTCATTGCAGAGCATCACTGGAAATCTGGCTGCTAATCCTCAAATGTAGGAGTTGCCCTGAGTCCTTTGCTTTGACTCTCCTCATTCTACCTCATTAACAGATGCTGATGAGTCTTCTGCAAGTCCCATCCTAAAGGCATGTGTTTTTCTTAATCTCCAGGACTCTTCCCACATTCATCCTTCTCACAGCAGCAGGAATGTCCCAGCCTCTGAAAAGCGTCAAACTACGCTTTTCTCTCTCACTCCCCACATTTTCTGCACACGGGTTTCTTACCTTCCACAGAAGCAAGCTCGTTTCTGTCATCCAGCCTGCACTTCACATTGCTGTTGCGCTCCTCACCGTTCATTTAGATTCAGCAGCACCAGCCTAGAAACAATCCCCTAACTGCCAAATTGAAGGAAAGTGTCATGTGTAAATCACCCATTACCCTGAGAGTTCGCCTTAGTTACAGCACTGCAACAGTAGGAGGCTGTTAATTGCTTGGGGGAGTGACAGACAATGGACTGGGAAAAGGGTTTAACTGCGGATCAAGCGGCTATGGGATCACCTGAGAATAAGAATAAATAAATAAATGCCCTAGAAAGTAGCTTGTGTTTTGGAGGCCGATTCTGCTCCTTGAAGTTTGAAGTGCTTAGAAGTGAGGCCTTTACTCAGGATCAGCTGTGCGCAGCTCTATCGGGCAGTGGCTGGGGGAGGTATTCATCATTAAGCTTTGAATTTAGAGAGGGTCTTTAGAGCTTAGGAAAGAAGAATAAAATTGACTGCATTTCAAAAAGAAATGTTTCAAAAGCCTTTTGAAGGATTTAATAAGTCTAAAGAGATAATTGGGGATTAGGAAGGGAAATTGTAAGTGAAACCTGACAGGCAAGTAGCGCTTCGTTGTCTTTACCCTCCCCTCCTGCTTTGCATCCCCCCTTCCTCCTGCTCGCCTTGCTCCCTCCCCCTTCCTCTCTCCCTCTTTTCCTTCCTGCCTTTATTGTAATGCACCCTTAGGAGAGGTAAATTATAGCAACAGGCTTGGGCATACCCCCATTCAGGTTTCCTTTATGGAGTTGAAATTTGTTGAAAGATGTAATGTAGTAACTGAAATTGTCTTCTTTTTAAAATTAGTACATAATTGTTTCCTTTTCTTCCAACTTTCTCTTGTTTGGCAATACTAGGGACAAACCTAAGGCTGGATACTCCTGAGCTGGGGAAAGATTTAACACCGTCTCAGGCTCTCAGAACTAATTCCCTCCTTATTAAGAGCGGCGATGATTTCTACTATTTATTGCTCACTCAGCTAAATCCACCCTGATCTCTTTGTATGCTATGCTGAAGATATTAGAGTTATGAAATCCTCACACTCCTCTGGAGTAGATACTCTCAATGTCCTTTTACAGGCACAGAAAAAGCAAATCTTCCAATTCTTTTATAATTTATTGAAGAATATTCGGCCAGTACATGATGGGGTTCTAGACTTACTCAAACTAATATATATTTGAGGTTCTTGGCATCAAGCATTTCACTATATTTCTTAACACCTACACCAGTCACACTAGAATAACTAAAGCCTCCAAAGCTTGTTTTTCCAGACCTCAATCATTTTGTATCTGAGAGCTGAGTTGGCAGGTCTTTGCTTCTACCTGCCTTCCACCACTGAAACACTACTCAGGAATCTGTATCTGACTCTTAGGGGAAATATTCCCTATTGCGTTCCTACTAGCTTTCTTCCTTCTTTAACATTGTCAGAAATTGTAAATATCTCTTGCAGTTTTCTAAGTTCTCAATTTTCTATCCTTGTTGTGTAGAAAAGCAGAGTTTATTTGCTTGTACTATTTCCTTAATCTACTTTTCGAAGACAAACACTGTATTCAATCTTGTTTCTACCATCAGAAGATTTAAAATGTATCATATTTATTACTAAGAAGGAATTTGAAAGATTTCAATAATTCTCATTTTGTGGCTGAGGGGCTGTGATATTCCACAAGGAGAGAGCATGTACTGTCTTACTGTCAACTGAGGCAGATCTGGGTGTTTTAGAAGGGGGGAGCACATGTCCAACTGAGCTAAATGTTCACATGCCACAGATTTTCCTGTGAACAGTTCCACTTCCTTCAAGTGTTTAAGTCCAACTTCTATTTCAGGTTTTTAATTAATCGGGTAACTTAATGCCATGTACCTCCCAGTCACATGTGCATAGAGTTGACCTCTCTTTCCAGTCTCTTTCTTCCTTATTTTCACAGGACTTACCAGTTTCTACCAGGAAATTCACTGATTTCTTCTCCACAACACCACTCTCCTCACCATCAGCAAATGAGTTTCCATAGGAATTTTGTCCAGTTTGTTAATTCAAATGTTTATAGCTTCTGAATAAATAAATTGGACAAATTTGGTTCTTCTATCTTTAAAATAAAAAAAAATTGTAGCAGCATTATTGAAGGGTTAAACAAGAGTTAGACACATTCTGTGTAGATCAATTTGTGACTTAACACAATGTGGTTCATCCGTGAAATGCAACATTTTTCAACAATGCAATACTGCATGAAAGACTTCAAAAACATTCTAAGTAAAAAACAGTCAAGTGAAAGAACGCCCTAAATTATAGGACGTCATGCAAAAGATGTGTTCAAAATAGGGAATTTTAGAGAGAAAAGTAAACTGTGACTTCCTGAGGGTGGGGTACAGAATCTTACCAGGGTGCTGGGAATATTCTGCTACAGAAGCACAGCAATGGGTGCAATAAAGACAGGAATGTTCAAAGATGTAAGTAGTAATTTACATGAAATATGTAGTAAGTTAGACCTCGGTTTTAGCTGTCAAGGAAATGGGCAGCAGTGAGGATTGAACAGGAGCACTCTTGTTTCCCTCTCCAGTGGTGCGGCAAGCTGGCACACAGTATCTCACCAGGACGGGTGCAGTCAGGGGCTCACAGATCTGGGTTCTGTCACTGCATGCTTCTCAGTCAGCACCCAACATACCTGAAGATCCTCCTTTTCAGTTTAGGTGCATATTCCATTTCAGGCTTTGGTAGAAACTTTCTTGCACATGTGTGCTCCATAATGAAATTTCTTTTTTGTTCTTCAGTAGTTTTCCCTTGTCGTTTTTAGGTTTTCTCATATTTGTGCCTTGCTTTTGACAGGAAATCGAATGGGCTGTCAATTCAATGCACAGCGCTGTTTGCAAACACGGGCAGGTACCGAAAAACCAGCGTGCAGCAAATATGCATTTCATCCTGTTTCTCCAGCACTCACTCACAGAATCCCTCTTGGTCTCTCGCCTTGTGTGCTCAGCTGTAAGATTTTGATTTTGGTCTTTCTTTTTCTTTCTGTTTTGCCTGTGATTGCAGGAAGTGAAAGTGAGTATGAAGAAATGAATTTTACATATGGTTTATGATTTTCATTCTTTTGTGTGAATTATACACTTTTCCTAAGAGTTGTACCCATAAAAAGTGGTATTTGAAAAAAAAAATCCTGTAAATAGATTTTGTGGTGTCTGTTTTATTGGCACTACTATTTAAAGTCTCTGCCATCAAACCCGGAACAATATTTTTCTTCTAATGCTTTACCATAGAATGTTTTACATCATCACTTATTTATTTATCAAGCACCCACTCCATGTTCAGAATTGTTTTAATATGTGAGGTCACAGCCTTGAAGAAGTTGGAAGGAACTACCCTCATGGAATTGAACTTTTCTCTGGGTCAATGGCTTTTGCATTTCCCTACAGTTTCCCACTGCATGATAGTAAGACAGGTGAGAGAGAGAGATAGAAGACAGAGACAGAGAGAGGGAAACAGAAAGAGAGGCAAAGAAAAGAAAATGACACATACTGTTTCCTAGAATAGTCATTTGAGGCCCTGTTCTAGGAAATTGGATTGTATCATTGAACAAGACCAATAAGATCTAATTGTTCATGAGAATTCCATGAGGTTATTTTAGAGCACAATTCCAATATAAAGAAGTATAAATAATATGGCTTTAAGAAGAGGGGGTGATTTGCAATATTAAATATATTTAGGGAACATACTTAAAGAAACACTCAAGGGACATAATAAAATCTGCCGAGCAAATATCTAAGGGAGGATAAAAGCAAGGCTTTCCAAGCAGAGTGTTCCTGGCAGTTTTCTGGAATAACAAAGAGGAAACCAGGACCTTGGAATTGTAAGTACCAGAGGAGGAGTAACAGGAAGCCAGACCACAGCCTGGGAACCCTTCAAAATACCTTGAAATTTACTCAGAATGAAACAGGCTTATGGATCATGACTTTAGCTGACTTACATTTTTAAAACTGCATTTTGATGGCTGCACTGAGGATGGAGCTCAAAAGAACAGGTATAGAAGAACAGAGGCAAGATAAGAATAACCTGAGCTGGCTACTGGAGTATTGTGGACAAGCATGGTAACACTGTGGGTCCCAGAAATCAGGGCTCTGAATAGGCCTGTTGTGAAACCAACAAGACTGCTTGTAGAATTGTTTTGGTGCTAAAAGGAGAGAATACAAAGAAGGCTCTGAAGGTTTGCCTGGAACAGTTTTCGAGAGATGTTGCCAAGAAGTGAAAAGGCAACTGTGGTAGGCTATACATTTTTGAAGGAAGATAAGGAGCTTGGTTTCAGATGTCTTTTAGGTATTAAATAGGTAAGACTGAGTAGATATTTACCTGTGCATGTAATTTTGGAGTTTGTAGAGAGTTGGAGAGGAACATGAAATATTGCTGTGTTTCACAAAGTGGTACGTGGAGAAAAATAAATCAAAGAAAGGAGATGGGAAGTTGTGTGTATCACAGAGAAGTGCAATTTTAAATAAAGTGGTAAGTCATAGCCTCAGGCAGAAGACAGCTGAGAATGAGCTAAAGTAGACAGGAAGGTAAAGCAGATGGATCTGAGCAGGAACAACATTCCTGGAGCTAAGAAAGACAAGGTACAAAAATCTGTGGATCAGCCTGTCTGGACTGGAGTACCTGGAAACTCATCGAGGTAGAAGAGGCAGTGGTAATTATAGACCAAATGGCCTGCTGGGTTACAATCTGTTGCAAGGAATTGGGTTTGATTTTAAATGAAATGGGAAGATCCACATTTTGATATTATAGAGGCCCCCAAACACCAGCATTCATAAGGCTACTGTGAAAGAGAGTCAGTGTTTAAAGGAAAAGTAGTTAAGAAGCTAATCAACAGATATGAAGCTGTCCTGTACAAGGGCACTGGTATTGCAGTAGCTATGAAATGGTAGACTCCAGACACACTTGTAAAGCTGGACTTCATTCATGTAAACAAAAGTGAGTTACGCATGTATCCTCAAAATGGAAGAATGCAGGAGAACTTCAAATATCTGCAAGTTAATTTATCAATAAATATTTCTGGAAACGTACAAAATGTCAAGCACTGTCCTAAAGTATCACAAAGAGATCTTGGTTCCTTGTCTGGGAGGAAGAAAATGTACCTCAGGCTGCACTCCTAGAGGTGTGAGAAAGAGGAGGGGTCAGAAGACATCCAGAGCCAATGGGTGACCCTTTGCTGGAATCAGGGTAGGAGGGCATCTGCTCAGACTGGAGCTTCATACACAGCCTTATGTGTACCTCCAAGAATACTATCTACCAATCAGCATCTTTGCCCCAAATCCTAGAATATTTAAGATTTTAAGTAGTACATATGAGATTCTACTAGTATACTTTCAGTAGAAGACATGGTGTAATAATAAAGGACATGAAAACTCCCAAATCGGAGCTTTCTATTTGTGAAAAACTGACTCTTAAATGTGCAGTCCAACTACTCATGGTCTGCCTTTGCTCTCAACCTTCAGTGATATAAGTTCCACCCAACCAGTTGCCTTCACTGCAGCTCAACAAATTCCACCCAACAGACTTAATCATCTCTACTCTGCTCCTCATAAATTTATATTTTTAGAAAATCCTTTCCTATGCCTATTCATTCATTAAACATGCATGGAAAATAACCTATATCCCAAAATCTGGCTGAAAGGTTAAATTTTAAGAAGAAATAAATGAAGAAAATTCTCTGTCTTTCATTAGGTTTTCTTTTCCATTCCCAGAGCACATGCTTTGGTCTTGGCTCTCATATTTCCACAGCAAACTCGCTCTCTACTGACCTTCCTGCCCCTATCCCCTCCATACCAGTCTAATCTCAGAGTGCCAGGGGTGTGTGTATAAGATGCGAGCCTGATCAGCTTGCATTCTTGACTTTTCATGGAATTTTAAAAAATTGGAAATGATGCAAATAATGCACCTTGGATAAGCAATAAGCAAAAATGTGGATGATTGGGTGTATACCTCTGAAGAGATCAGGGATAGTTTGAGTTTTAGGAAAGCCCTATAAAATTGACCAGTGCCATACTAAGATACAGTCCGCATCTGTTATCACCACTCCTATGGAGTATGTTGGTTGTTTTGTTGAGAAGGTTTTGTCACAATGTGTAATATCTGAATTTTGTTTCAGTAGCTTTTACTGAACTAATAGACCTAGAGTTAAGGAATGATGTGATTTTTCTTATTTCACCTTTTAAATGGTACTGGAAGGATTCATTTTCAATGTCTACTTTTTCCTACTTTTTGATAGATTACTGTGATGTTTGTTGAGAAATAAAGCAGTCCTGGTCACTCTTGACAATAAATCTCATTCATGGTTCTCCAGGTTTTTATTTATTCTTTCCTGATGTTTACATACAATATATTTTTTTGTGGTTGTGGCAGAGTTGTGAAAGCATAGGAAGGGCCTTTATTTAAATAGCTTCAATGAATGGAAATAGAATCCTCTGGGGCTTTTAAAGCTGTTTTAAAAATATAGAGTGCTATTTGCCCAGGTAGCAATTGTGATCTGTCTCTGCACTAACCTGAAAGCTGTTTAAAGAAGGCCACAGACAAACGATTAGTACGAGTTTCACTTACAAAGGACCCATTCCTAGTCATGTAGCAAAAGAGGATCAAGGGTATTTTTGTCCCTCCTTTAGAATGTGGAAGAGGGAGAGTCAGAGTTTGGAGAAAATGAAACAAGGTAGAGACAAAAGCGTAGGTAGTGAGTTGCCAAAGGGAAGCAACTTGGTTGTTGTCCTCTTGAAAGATTACCAAGTATTTTTAAAAATATAGATGGTAGAATATGCAAACATGATGAAATATTAACTTTTCCCTGTTTAGTTATCCAGATTTTAGTATCAGAGTCCGCAGACCTTGGGACCAAGACTTAGATGATAATCCAGTGTCATACAGCAAGTGACTTGTGGTTGGATGCAGGAGATGAGGGCAGGGCAAAGTATTGGAGAAGTGGGCATGACCTGTCAATCACAGAGAATGAGGACACATATGCAGAATGCAGTTATCAAACCCTGCACCAGGAAACAATCAGAAAGGGCTATTTTCAATTCTTCAGACATGAAATCAAACAGATTTTTGATAGAATGGCCTAGATCTTATGTCAGGCTGAATAATGAGATATACAAAAGACCCCCACTAATAGCATCATAGCCACTGTGAGCATCACTGTGTGATCTGTTCTTATTCTGCAAAGTACAGGTCTTTTCCTAACTTTCTTAAGCGTAAATCTTCATTACCTTTCTTCAGGTGTCCAATTCTTTGTTCAGGACACCAAAAGCCTAAAACAAATTTCTGTGGAACCCTAAAATCACATAGCAGCCTTTCACTGCTTTGTGTTTGTTTGCTCATAAATAACATTGTTCTATTTCCTAAAAGGATGTTAAGTAACAGCCAATAAGATGTTTTTGAACACAGTTATTCAGTAACTACATGTTATAGAAGACTTTGATCTTCAGTAATTTGTATATTACGGGATATCAACTTAATTGTCCTAAGTTTAAATCATGCTGCTAGAAAGAAGTTACAAGGATTGAGTTGAAAAGTTTGAAAAGGTCTGAAAAGGTAACAGATGTTTGAGGTGAGAGACACCTATGCTTACAGGTATTTGCTTAAAATATCATCCCAACTAATTACCATGAGGTAGAGACATTTTTATAAATGAAATGTAATTTCTAATCTTTCTCATATTCACACATCTATCTGTACCCTTAATTTCAGCTACTCCTACTTCCATTGAAATCTGTATTAAAAAAAGAAATCATGACACAGTTGAAAAAGACACATGATTTAGGAGCCATACAAGGGCATGGCTCTGTGTGGTGACCGTAAAATGGAACTTGAGCCTACCACCTCCCTGGAATCACCAGTTTCTTTGATCACTGATGCTGATAAGATTTTTATTTAAATCATATCTATTATCTACTCTTGAGAACTATATCCTCTGCTCTGGTTCCTATTCCCACCATTTGCTTTTCCAAGTATGTAGCTTTAACAGCAGATGAACCTCTTTTTCTTAGCTCTTTGGAAATTTCACATCATTAAATTCTTGTTCTTGCTAAGGTTAAACTCTATGTGAAGATCTACTGCTCTCTATTGGCCTATGGCCTCCCTCTCCTGCTCCTGGGTGCCTAAGCTGCTTCTCAGGTGGCCTCAACCTTCCCATGTACCACATTTCTGCCACCTCCCCTTTCCATCCACTAGGTTCACTCATCATGCCCGCCCAAACCCTCATGTGGTCATTTCCTGGGCTTCTAGAGTATGTGATTGATTCAGGGTCCAATATTGGAATTATGGATGTAAGTGCTACAGCACCCTGGGGCGGGGAGTTTGCAAACGTAGAGATAGAAAGAGGCTGCTGGCCACTGCTCCTCCCTTTTGCTCTTGTAGCTTTTGCTGTCTGCTGCCACCATGAACTGCTGCCCACTGCCATGTGCCCACTACCTTGGGCCAGGCAAGTGTGGACTGAAACCTCCACAAACTGTGAGCGAAATAAACCTTTCCTTCCTTAATTCTGGGTGTCAGGTATTTTGTCTCACCAATGAGAGAAAAGTAAGCAAGACAGAATTTAGTATCAGAGAAGCGGTGGCGTTGTTGTGACTATAGCTGACCATGTGGTTCAAGAGCCTTTGCAGATGGCTTCTGGGAAGTGTTTGGAAAGGTTCAAAGCAGTTGCCTGAAAGAGAAGAGCTGGAACGCCTGCAGCTGTTCTGTATAGGAGATTATGGTTAGAGCTCAGAAGACCTGAAGTCCGATAGAAATCCTGCGAGGAAAGATCAGGTTCGGGAGGTTTCTGTTGGGAAGAAGGACTGCATTGGGTGCTTGACTCCAGATGATGTACGTTATGGCTTAACCAGGAAGGAAGCTCCTGTTAAGCTGTGGATTGCAAATATAGAGCTGAGGAGACCTCCATTGCTGATAAGGAACAGAATAGAAAAGATGGCCAAGAGCATCACAAGAAACAAGTCTCCACCCTTTGCTGCCTCAAAACTGCTAGGGTGAAAAACCTTGCCTTGAGGAGAAACCTGCAGAGCACCATGTGCCAGAATGTTGGTGGCCTCTGCACCAGGTTCCAGAGTTGCGGCAGCATAGAGAATTTGCTGCTCAGAATTAGACTCTGAGTGCCCAGTGATCCAGGTACTTAACCCCTATGGCCAAGAGAGGGGAAAGCTTGGCTACTGCTCCAAGTGGCAGCAGACCCTGGCATTATCCATGTGGCACTGGTTTTAGGTGCATACAGGATGCAATTGTTTTGAGGCTTCCACCTTGATTTCAGAAGGCCTGGGAGGTCAGGAAGTGCCAGCATGAGAGGGCAGTGTGTGAAGCTGTATGTAGCAAAAGGTGTAATGGAGACTTTAGAAGTTTGGAGAAGCCAGGAGCATGGACCATCTGAAGAAAGCAACAAGGAGGGGGCAAAGCAGGCCCTAGAGAGAAGCTGTGGGAGCTGTAACTACTGGAAGTGTCATAGGGGTGGACTCATGCAAGACCTTTGGAGCTCACAACGTGCCACAGGTTGCTCCAGATGGTGGACATGTCACTACAGGGTTTAATGTTAGCCCTGCTGGATGCTGGACTTTTTGGTCCCAGTGCTGCTTGCCCCCTGTTTGTACCTTTTAAAAAGTTAATGTTTATTTTGTGCTATTGAATGTTGGAAGTGTTTTAACTTTTCATTGGTACAAAGGGCTTACAGCTAAAAGTTTGCCTTAGATCTTGGAGGAGACTTCAGACTTGGACTTTTCAGCGATGCTGAAACTATTAGGACTTTGACAACTCTTTCAGATGGGCTCGGTGCTTTTTTTTTTTATTTTATTTTAAAAGTATAAAAACAAAAAGATATTAAAAACAGACACAAAGTAGCATAAGAATAGTACAATCGAATCTGAGTTACAGATAAGGTGACGGAATCAACAATGGTCGTTGCATTACATATCGATAACTTCTAAGTGTATATTCAGGAAAACAGATATAGACATGCAAAATTGATCAGACAATTAATCATCAACTATTCCTTACAATAAAGTGACCTAAGTCAGTAGTACAACTTCTTTTTAAAGTGTGAAAGCAAAAAAAACTACATCATCAACAGAAAAAGAAAGAAAGAAAGAAAAAAAACGAAAAGCATTAACAAAGAGACACAAAGTAGCTCAATAACCATATAATCAGAATTGAATTATAGACAAAGCCGCAGAAAAACAACAATAGTTGTTGCATTGCATATTGATATCTTCAAAATGTATGCTCAGGAGAACACATAGACACACAAGATTGATCAAACAACCCGTCATCAACTATTCCATACCATTAAGTGACATAAGACAATAGTAGAAACACGTTAGCCATCCTGCACATATGTATACACATACATACATTCATATATACATTTTTGCCTCTTTCTTTTCTCCTTTCCCATGTCCCATCTGTTCTTTACTTTTGAACAGATTTCCTTCATGTCTCTTAGTTTATGTTCCTCCCCTCAGGTTCTTACACCAGTGACACAATACGTTGCCTGCACATGTACCTCTGATTTATTTCACTTATGAGTATGGTGTCCAATTGTGACCATTTGCCTACAAAGGCACCAAATCTGTCCCCCTTTATAGCTCAATAATATAACATTATATAAAAATGCCACAGTTTTTTAATCCAGTCTTCTGTGGATGGACATTTGGGTTGCTTCCACAATTTAGCTATTACAAATTGCGCTGCTATAAACATGGGTGGACATATATCAGAGTGATATGATGCTTTCAGATCTTCTGGGAGAATACCCAGAAGAGGACTAGCTGGTTTGAATGGAACCTCTAGACCTAGTTTGCTGAGGAATCTCCAAACTGCTCTCCACAGTGGTTGCACCAGTCTGCATTCCCACCAGCAGTGTAATAGAGTCCTTAATTCTCCACAGCCTCGCCAGCATTTGTTATTGGATGATTTTTTCATATTGGCCATTCTTACTGGGGTGAGATGAAATCTCAGTGTTGTTTTTATTTGCATTTCTCGAATGACTAAGGATGCGGAACATTTTCTCATATATTTATTTGCCATTTGTATTCCTTTATCTGAGAAGTGTGTATTCATCTCAGATGCCCATTTTTGGATTGGGTCTTTGAATTTGGTCAGGTACATGTTTTTTAATTCTTTGTATGTTCTAGGTAGAAGACCTTTGTCTCAGGGACAGCCAGCTAGGGTTTTTTCCAAATTTGTGGGATTTCTTTTAACTTTGCTGGTGATTTCTTTAGACATACAAAAACTTTTCAGTAGCATGAGGTTTGCTGGTGATTTCTTTAGACATACAAAAAATTTTCAGTAGGATGAGGTCCCAGTTATTGATTCTTTGGAGTGTTTCCCTTGCAGTTTCATTTTTGTTCATGAACTCTCTGCCTACTCCTATGTCTTGAAGATTTTTACCTACTTTCTCTTCGAATAGAATTAGAGTTTCTGTTTTAATGTTGAGATCTGTGATCCATTTTGACCTGAGTTTGGTGCATGGTGATAGACTTGGGTCTATTTTCAGTTTTCGGCAAGAGGTAAGCCAGTTTTTCCAAAACCATTTATTAAACAGGTCATCCTTTTTCTAGTGAGTTTGGTTGGCCTCTTTGTCAAATACTAGGTGGCTGAGTGTGTTTTTCATTGTGGTTGCAATTCCAGTCTGTTCCATTGATCCTCAGGTCTGTTTTTTAGCCAGTACCAGGTTGACATTATTACAGTAGCTTTGTAGTATAATTTCAGGTCAGGGATTGTGATTCCACCTGACTTGTCCTTGTTACCCAGGATTGCTTTTGCTATTCAGGGTCCCTTCTGGTTCCAGATGAATTTAAGGCATATTTTCTCTACATCTGTGAGGTATGCTAATGGCAGTTTAATGGGAATTGCACTGAATCTGTATAACAGTTTTGGTAGTATGGCCATTTTTACAATGTTGGTTCTTCCTAACCATGAGCAGGGTATGTTTTTCCATTTATTGAAATCCTCTTCGATCTCTTTTTTCAGAGTAATGTACTTTTCACTGAATGAATCTTTCACATTCTTTGTGAGATTGATTCCTAAGTATTTCAATTTCTTGGATGCTATTGTAAAAGTTATGGTTTCCTCAGTTTCTCTCTCAGTCTGTTTGTTGTTCGTGTATAGGAATGCTATTGATTTTTGGGTGTTGACTTCGTATCCAGCTACGCTGCTGAATTTGTCAATTAATTCCAGGAGTTTTCTTGTGGAGTTTTTGGGGTCCTCCATGTATAGTATCATGTAATCTGCAAATAGTGATAGTTTAACTTCTTCCTTTCCTATCCTTATTCCTTTTATTTCTCTCTCTTGTCTAATTGCTCTGGCTAATGCTTCCAGAACTATGCTGAATAGGAGTGGTGACAATGGATATCCTTGTCTTGTTCCTGACTTTAAAGTGAAAGTTTTCCGTTTATGTCCATTTAGTATGATGTTGGCTGTTGGTTTGTCATAGATGGCTTTGATCAGATTGAGGTAGAGGCCATCTATTCCTATTTTTTCTAAGGTTTTTAACATGAATGCATGTTGGATTTTGTCGAAAGCCTTTTCTGCATCTATTGAGATGATCATGTGGTTTTTGTCTTTGGCTGTATTGATATGATGTATTACATTAATTGATTTGCGAATATTGAACCATCTCTGCATTCCTGGAATGAATCCTACCTGGTCGTGGTGCATAATTTTCCTTATGATTCGCTGTATTCTATTTGCTAGTATTTTGTTGAGTATCTTTGCATCTATGTTCATTAGAGAGATTGACCTATAATTCTCTTTCTTGGTTGGGTCCTTCTCTGGTTTTGGTATCAGTATGATACTTGCCTCCTGAAATGTGTTAGAGAGAGTTGCTTCCTTTTTGATTTCATTGAAGAGTTTGAGGAGTGTTGGCATTAGATCTTCTCTGAATGTTTTGTAGAATTCTGCTGTGAATCCATCAGGGCCTGGGCTTTTCTTAGTTGGTAAGTTTTTTATGACATCTTCAATCTCGTTAATTGATGTTGGGTTGTTCAGGATTTTTGAGTCTTCCTGATTCAATTTTGGTCATTTGTACCTTTCTAGGAATCTGTCCATTTCTTCTGAATTTTCTATCCTATGGGAGTAAAGATTTTCAAAGTAGGTGATAGTGATCTCTTGGATTTCTGTGGGATGTGTGGTGATTTCATCCTTTTAATTCCTTATTGCTTGCATTTGAGTTCTTTCTCTTCTTTTTTTTTTTTGATAAGTTTGGTTAGGGGTTTATCAGTTTTATTTATTCTTTCAAAGAACCTACTCTTTGATTCACTTATTTTTTGTAGAGTTTTCTTCATCTCAATTGCATTAATTTCTACCCTGAGTTTTATGATCTCCTCCCTTCTTTGGGCTTTTGGTTTGTCTTGTTGCTCTTTTTCTAAGAGTTTGAGGTGTAGCATTAGGCTATTTATTTGCTGTCTTTCCGTTTTCTTTATATATGAGTTCATTGGTATAAATTTCCCTCTGAGGACTGCTTTCATTGCATCCCACAGATTCCAGTAGATTGTACTTGCATTTTCATTTATTTGCAGGTATTTTTAAATTTCTTTTTTAACTTCTTGTGTGACCCATTGGTTGTTCAGGAGGTTGTTGTCTCATTTCCAAGTGTTTATGCAGTTTTTGGAATTCCCTTTGTCATTCATTTCCAGTTTCATTGCACTGTGGTCAGACAATATGCATGGGATAACTTCAATTCTTTTGCATTTAGGTAGATATGCTCTATGGGCTAGAATGTGGTCAATTTTAGAGAAAGACCCATGTGCAGCTGAGGAAAATGTGTATTGTGATGTTGTGAGGTGGAACACTGTGTATACATCTAATAAGTCCATTTGTTCACACTTTTGGTTCAAGTCTGTTATTTCTTTGCTGAGTTTCTGTCCAGTTGACCTGTCTCTTTACATCAGAGGGCTGTTTAGCTCCCCCATTTAAATAGTGTTATTAGTTAGTTGATTTTTCACATCTGTCAAAACTTGACTTGTAAAGTTTGGTGCTCCATTGTTTAGTGCATAAATGTTTAGGATTGTTACCTCTTCCTCTTGCAGCTTTCCCCTAACTAGTATATAATGGCCTTCTTTTTTTTTTTTAATTTTATTTTAAAGACAAAAGAATGGAGACATACGAACCAGAAAAGCCATAAGCAATACAGAAAATACAAAGTTATATAGAATATAGTAGGGAATTAGAACTGGATGTTGTATTACATAATTATCTTCACATTAGTTAACACAAAAACATTAAAGGAAATACCAAATTATAGATAAGATAGTAGGGAATTTGCACTGGATGCTGTATAATATAAAGTTATCTTCATTTCTGCTAAT
Organism: Dinomys branickii; assembly: GCA_004027595.1. Taxonomy (NCBI): domain Eukaryota; kingdom Metazoa; phylum Chordata; class Mammalia; order Rodentia; family Dinomyidae; genus Dinomys; species Dinomys branickii. Next base: position 17,620 of record PVLD010029722.1, read on the forward strand.
ACAAAAACGACTGAGGAAATACAGAATTATAGAGAACATAGAAGGGAATTAGCTCTGGATGCTGTCCTACATA
>PVLD010029723.1:0-17691 GCA_004027595.1 Dinomys branickii
AACAGGGGATGTGGATAGTCTGCCAACTGTGTGGAAGGGCGCAAGATCTGTATTCTGCGCTTTCAGGAGCAATCCCAAGCCTCCACGGGTGAGCTGGGATCTAAGGGACCTCTGCCTCTGCCACAGTTAAGAGAGCTATAGGATTGGGAAGCTGTTGCCATAGCTTCAGGTTCAGTTCAACACCACATATAACCTAGGAAAGCCAAATGAAGGCTTTGTTCCCTGCCTCTTTCACCATGTAACTTGGTTCTGAATCCCATTTCCATGAGCATGTTTGTTTAGTGAAACCTGACTTCTATTGGGAATTCTAGTGGCAAAAGTGTTTGGATAGTATATTTTTGGATTCACCATCCTGTCAGTTCAGGGAGTTTTGCTAAGAGGTGGTAGAATGGCGTTTCAGTGAGCCAGTCTCCCATGTGTGGCCTGGGGAGTAGACACATTGGAAGAACTGGAAGAGGATGGCATGGCTAGAGCCTGGAGTGGGAGAGAGAGGAGGCTGTAGGGTAAGGCAGGGTCCTGTGGGCCTTGGAATTGCTTGTTAGGTGGGAAGCTGATGTCTCAGAAGTTAACGTGGTAGTACATACACAACCATCCTAGATTTGAACCCAAGTCCGTTTGCCTCCAGACCTGTGTTTTGTTGTCACGTTCAGTCAGTAGCCTCATTCCCTAAAGTATTTCTTATATTTAGCCTGAGTTCTTGGTGCATCTATTTCCCGTGTGACCTCAGGCTTCCTTGAGTGTGAAGGGGAGGACAAACTGGAGAAGAGATAGACAGCTTTGACCTGACTGCCAAGGACAGGGTGGGAACATCACTGCAGCATTTCTGCAAATCCCTGGCCTCGTCAAGATCTCCTCTTACTGCTGATTTCTTACTTTCTCCTGGCCTTCCCCTCTGAGTAAAGAGTACAGTTCTGACAGTTGTGAAGGAGACATGCCTTTGTGGAGCAGTACATAAAAGAATTGGAGACAGTGGTTACTAATAAGCATTTCTTATGTTAATTAAAATAGTGTCCGTGCCACATATTAAAATATTGGTGAAATGATTGAATATCTGTATTGTTGGCTATCTGCTGGATTCTTTCATTATGTAAAACACATGCCAGATGCTGCTTACATACAAATATTATGTGAGAAATAAGAGGTGCTATGTTTGTGTAATTTAATAATCAGTCAGAATCTGAAATCGTGAAACCAAGTGATGGGGAAGAGGATGACAACATAGCATATTCATATCTCAAGATCCAATTGTCAATCTCCAAAATTGCTGCAGTGATTTAGACATTACAGTAAGGTTCTTTCTGAAAAGGAAATGATCCATTTTATAAGAGGGATGACTATAGAACCTGATGATTAATAGTTTATACTTCTGTCTTGGTTACTTTTCTCTCATTGCTGAGACAAAATACCTGATGCCCAAAATTAAGGAAGGAAAGGTTTACTAAGCTTACAGTCTGTGGAGGTTTTAGTTCATAATTGGCTGGCTCCAAGGCAGGATGGCACGTGGCAGAGGGCAACAGTTCATAGCAGCAGAAAACAGCAAAAGCAGCAAGAGTGAAATGGGGGGAAAAGCAGCAAGCAAGCCTTTTCTCCTCCCTTATATTGTATGCAAGCTACCCGCCCCAGGGTGGGTGTAGCGCTCACACCCATAATCCCAGCATTGGCCCTTTGGACCAATCAAAAGCTCTAGAAGCACACCCCATGACTGCGTGAGGCTTTGGGGGAATATCTAGACACAAACTATAACAACTTTGGACTTAGTTCATATTCTGGCTTTTCCATTGACTAGATATGTGGTCATGGTAAATTACTTCCCTTGCCTAATCCCCAGTTTCCTGTTTTGCTAAATGGGAATAATGGGACCTATACTGCAGAGCTGTGAAGAAGAAAACAGATCATGTGCCTTAGGTACTTACACTGCCTGACACTTAACAAAGTAATGAATGCATGTTACCTAACATTCTTTTATGTCTATTGTGCAGCAACACTAGGCTCAGTGAGATTCCTACAGTTTGGCACTCATCTGTCTAAGCTAATGAAATTAGACCCCTAAATCAATTTGGTAATATGGGGTTAAAGGCATCTTTGTAAGTATATTTCTATGAAGAAACTGATAAGGTTAAATTGCTCCATTAAGATTTAATTTAAACTAACTTCTCTGCAGACAAAATCAGAATTTATTTATTGCGACTTCCTGTGAGTTTATAATTATTTTAAAATGAAAAGTAGAAGAAACTTTGAAGCAGAGTTCTCTAACTTCATAGGTAAGTTGAAGCAGGACCAGCCTTTACAATGTTGGTGACATTGATAAATGATAAATGTTAGCTTCAGTCCTTATAGGTGGAACTCTTGCTAACCAGATGTCTGTCTCCATATGGGGATTAACAGTTTGTACAATCACTTGTTTATTTGTTCACGCATTCAACAACTACTTATCGAGTGCTTCCTATGTGCTAGGCACTTTCCAGGCAGTGGGGATATGGTAGTAATCAGAATAAACAAATTGACTGCCCTTGTGGGCTTTATATTGTAGTGGCAAGGGCTGAGAGACAGCATAAACAGAGTTTATTGAGCATTATATGGAATGGTTTACTGTGAAGATTGCTGAGCTATGCCTCATTTTTCTAGCTCCCTTTCCTCATTTCTCATTTAACTGTTTCCCTACAGTTTCATCCTACTTGTTTTATTTTTTTAAAACTCTGTACATTTTCCTTAGGAGTCTCCTTCAGACCCGTGAAAGATGGAATCTCATTTTAAGCAAATATAGAAAGATTGCTATAAAAATCAATCAACATTCTGCTCATATAGTTACCCTGCATGGACAGGCAAATTATAATGAAAAAGGTATTTGGGTTCAAAATGGTCTGATGTCATTAGGTTATCAAATTAAAAAAAATGAGTTAACCTCAGACTTCTATCGCCAATGCAGGACTGGCTGTGCCATTAGGATGGGCCAGATCTTCCTTTCCTTTTTGGCTTTGCTTGAGGGCTAGATTAGCTGGAGGACCAGTTGCTATGATGAATATGCCCCACACCTTACTGACTTACCACAGTAGATAGATTTCTCACTCACACAGCAGTTTGGCAGGCAACTTACTCTTCAACACCAGACCTCCTTCTGTCCTGTGGCTACCATCCTCTGTTCAGTAGGCAGGTGGGGCCAAACAGAGACGAGTGTACAGGGCAGTAGTTCTCCCCGGAAACGGTATGAGTCATTGGTGCTCACATTGCAATGGCTATGACTTGGTCATGTAACTGCATCTAACTGCACAGAGGGGGGCAGAAAATGTCGTTGCTGGCTGAGTAGCCACTCAGTGATACTTATAACAGGGAGTGGCTAGGGGAGGATGTCTACCTTAATTACACATATCACCACTGCCATCATTTGCCTCTGTTACGTCTTTTTCTCAGCCCCATGACTGGCCAGATCCCATGGTCTTTCTTTAGGCAGGTTAGTATTTGTTTGGGCTGTTGTGTAGTCTCACCAGCCTGTTTATCCCTCTTCTTTAGGATAATTGAATCTTCTCACATCTTTGCTTGTGAGATGATGCTTTGATCAGTGATTGTATATGTATTTCCAAAATAGTTTTTGGCAAGGCAAGTGTCCTCACATATTCACTTTGGGCTTGGCATTAGCATTTGCTCCTCCAGATGGTTTGTTTTTGCAAATGCACTCCAAAGAGATTGTTGTAAGATCTCTACCCTCAGAGATGAAATGGCTGGGCTCTAAGGCCATAGCATTTACAGGGTGCCTCCAGGGTGGGATTATGTTCTAAACAGAAATGTTCTATGGTTGAAATAATATACACAGCCTTTGTATGTTCTCCCTGATAATATTTCCTTCCAATTCATATTATTCAGTTTTGCTTGATTTTTAAGGTACTTGGGGAGTAAATGTTACCTTTTGGGATTTTAATAAGAGTATTACTTTTTAATGAGCCTTTTGAAGTCTCTTTCATTATGAACAGCCTGTTTCCCCCAGAGATAATAACTTGCAGTGTCAAATATTTGCATTTCACTTGAAACAAGACCAAGGGGTTGAATGTTTTAAATACAAGCAAATCTAATTCTTCTGTGTCTAGAGAAACTGTATAATGAACCATATGTGCAAGATTCTCCCCCCCCACCTCTCTTTTTTTCTTAAGAACACTGGCAGAACTCAAAATTGGCATTAAGTAGCAAATATCTCTGCTCAGCCAACAAAACCACTAGAATTAGAGTTGAAGCAGCGACAGGGAGAGGGAACTCTTAGGGTGTGTGCAAAAATACAGCTTTTCCTCTCTCTGGATTCTACTTCAGTGCCCTCGGTTCACAAGAAGCCATTTTCTCTTAAGTGACTGAATTTTCAGATCTTTATCCAAAATAATGTGCTTACTATTATAGTCAGTGTTTGGCTGGTTCAGAGGAAATAGTCTCATGCCTCTGGATCCTGCAGGGATGTGACCCCCAGCTGCTAACAAAGAGGGTGCCAAACTGCCTGGACAGGGTAGCTGTGTGGGTGGTTGCTTCATAGCTTTTTCTCCCTCTTCTCTCTCTCATGGTCCTCCGTACTTCTGGGCTTCCTGTGCTTCTGGCCCAGGTTGCTGAGGCACCTGAAACTGGTCTTCCTGCCTTTAGTCTCTGCACTCCAGTCTCTTCACTGAAGTGATATTTTTGTAATTTAAAACTCAAATCTGATTATTTGATCTCCCTTTTTAATACTTACCCATGGCTCCCTAGTGTGTTCGCAGCATAGTCTGAGCCTGTTGTCTCTGGGCTCTGCTGTCTGTTTGGACCAGCTTGAGGCAACTCCGCTAATGTCCATGCTGCACTGGCAGTGTATTTTGCCTGTATGTGTCCCTGTGGAGCTACTTTTAGGAGACAGCCATTTTCTCCCATGTGTTGATGTCTTTGCAAATGCTATTCCTTTGGCTTGCTTCACCTTGCCTGTCTTGTGGCACTTCTTCTCAAACTTGCCTGTGCCTGACCTAGAGGGCTTGCTAAATCAGAGTCCTGGGCCCCACTGTCGGGCTTTCTGCCACACTAGGGGCAGGACATGAGAGGCTGTATTTTTAACAAGTCCCCAGGTGATGCTGATGTAGGTGGGGGCCACACTAGGTGTAGCAAAGCTGAATAATACCTTAGCAAAATCCTTCTCTTACTATGTTGAAATTGCTTGTGTGTCTTTTTCTCTCATGGAGTCTAAGCTTCCTGGGAAGAAGAATATGTCTTTCTCCCTCATGGAATCTCAGCTTCCTGGGAAGAATTAATGGTAGTTAAGAGCAGAATATATTTATTGGGGGAAAGAAAGCTTCTGTCAGAGAAAGAGAGAGAGAGACAGACAGACAGACAGACAGAAAGGGACCCAAGTGGGTTGCCAAGGAACCTGCCTTTCCTAGGGATTTTATAGAGCAAAACTACGAAGTGAGGTGAGTCCACGGTGGGAAACATGGGAGCTCGCAAGGTGGACATGAGGTGGGCCAAAACTATGGCCATCCAGTGCGATTACGAGTATAATTGTTCAGGTAAAATTGGTTAAATCGGGATTACATAGGGAAGTGAGTCATATAGCAAGTGGACATGAATACAGAACAGGGGGGTGGGTTGATGGCTCTTCCTGGCTTTCTCAAGGTGACTCATACCTATTTAGAGTATCACTCCCTGATGTCCATCCCTAGGGAGGTACGTGGGTGCATTTGTTTCATCTTTTGTCTTGAGGTCTGGCCCATAGCAGAAGTGTCTGTTCCTCCTACGCAAGGTATCTTGTCTTCCACACTGGCTCCTTCGAGGGCCTAGCCCTATCTGACTGCCTATATTAGCTCTATCTAAGCTGCCTACAACACTAACTTTAAGTCCCACCTGGCCTTTGCGTCATGGCCCTGCTGTGCGTCTGTTCAGTGTCTGCTTTTTCTGCTTGTTATCTTTCTATTTCTTATCTACATCTCTAAGAATGAGCATCTGGTCCAAGTTTTCTTGGGAAGAGCTTTCCATGCCAGAGCACTTCAAAGGCCAGCATTCTGTGTGCGTGCCACACTTACTCTGAGTAGGCGAGACCACGTGTGAGATGAGGCTCCTGGTCCTACCTTGGTAGCACAGTGAGGAGATGGGCAGCAGTGCCCTCTGGTGCAGCTGTGGGCATTAGAGATACGTGGAGAGCCCTCTGGGCAGTAGGGCTTGAGGAATGGGTAGGCCTTGGGTAGGCTGGGAAAAGAGGAAGAGTGTCCTGGGAATTGGGCATAAGCTTGACTCCTAAGGAGGGAGCTGAGAGTGGTGAGGAGGAGGCGGGCTCACATGGGCCTTGAAGGCCGGGTAGAGGAGATGACTGTTTTGTTAGGCAGCAGATCATCTCTGTACACCTTTAGGAGAGGAATCACTTGCCCCCTCCTGTCTACTCCCGATTCCTACTGTCAGAACAGACTTGATATTACTAAGAGGCCACTAATGCTACCCAGGCGTGCGGTGACATGAAGAGGAAATAGTGAGCAGGTGGTCACGGAACTGGAGAAAGAGCAAATGTGCACTGACATTAGCAACAACTGGACAGAGCAGCTGCGTTACCGGGAGGGAAGAGTGTATCCAGGGAGAGCAGTAGCTTCCATTTCAGAAGCAGGGAATGCAGCAGGCCAGTGCTCAGCGTACAACTTCCGTGCGTTTATTCATGGGAAAGTGGGGGCTAAGCTTTTGAACCATCTCTGCCCACTTCATCCTCACAAACATCCATCCTGGTCTCTCCTGCCTGTGCCCACCTGGTCAGTTCACTTACTTCAGTGCTTTCTGTCAGAGCTGACCTGGAGGACAATGTTCCGATGAGTTTTCCGTGTTATAATCAGACCAGTCATGTCAGGGCACAGCCCGCGCCCCTCCACGGTGTTCCACTTCTGAACCTGCCAGCCAGCTGGGTGCATTGAGGAAGTGCTGCTAGGGCATAGCTTTGGGATATGGTGGGAGCATTTTGGATGGAAAGTTTTGTGAGATGCTCAGCTTGACTTTTAATTCTTTTTTTTTTTTGCTTTCTTTTTTTATATTGTTTGTTACTAGAACTATAAGTGATTTCTGGAAAAAATTCAGAAAAGTCCAATTAAAAAATCTGGATATGCAGGAATGCAACAATGAATAAAGAGATTATAAAAAGAAAGAGGGCATTATTTGCTGTCTGCAGGGGTTCCCGAACACTCATGGGCAAGTCCCTTAAGCTCTCTGGGAAAGGATAGTACCTCCTGTGTCTACCTCTCAAATGTCTTGAGATATTCAAATGAGGTAGGGATGTATGAAGTGCTCTGTAAGCAACAAAGCATGCTGTGAATTTCAGGGATTAACTAACGGACAGTGACTCCCTGGACATTTAAATTTAGTAGAAACTAAGCTAAACTAAATCTAAACATTTGATTTACATTTAGTAGGAGCTCAGCTAATATGAAAGCGATACAGTGATTACTAATGACATATATTGATTCCTAAGCACATAGCTTAGGAATTCTCCCAGAGCACCCTTACCCCAAGGTTTCAGTTGTCAAAATGATGTATGTTTCACTGCCAAGATGACACCTCAAGGTTATATCGCAGCCCCAAAGTTTGTAGTTTTTTTTTCTGTCCAGAGTGGTGGGGGCAGGCATTCCCGGGAAGCTTTAATTGCTGGAACGGCGTATGGGGGTGGTTTCTGGGGAGAGTGGATAGAACGCCCTCCCAGCGATTAGTTCCTTGACAGTGTGCTCAGAAGCAGGTAGCTGGGCGGCTGTTTGGCAGTAATACCCCGCCCTTTCTGTCTTAGTTTTCTTTTGTCCTAACGCTCAGCCTCTGTGTTCGCCTCTTGGTCTTGTGGAGGTGGCTCTTTGCAAGTAACTCCTTCGTCCTAAGGTAGAGAGACAAGCTGGGACGGAGACCTGGCTCCTCCTCCCCTTGTCACTTTTCTTTCGCTCCCCAAACCAAATAGAGCCTGTGTCAGGTTTTTCCTGTACTGCTTTCTCCTGTTTTCCGGGCTCTTAAATCTTGACATTTGACATGCTCGCCCTCTAGTGGCAGGTTGGATGCACCCCTTGTTACCCTTGTTCATTATACTATGACATCTGTTCTCACTGCTCAGCTTTCTTACTAACAATTACCGGCTCCCCAACTGCACATGTGGAAAGACACGGTCAGAGACCTTGACTTGCCACCCAAGTAGGATCTGAGGACATTGGATTTGAATTGACACTTTTGACTCCTGGATTTAATACAATGCGAAAGCAATAGAGAAAAAGAGATCATGCTGTTATTGCTGTGCTAGTGGGTTTTGATTATGGTTTAAAAAGAATGTGAATTATTTTTCTGTCTATTCAACAGACATCAGAAGGAATAAAAATGTAGTGAAGAGTTGAAGATAAGAATGTTTTTTTACTCTTCATCACATTGGAAAATGTTTTATCACTTATGAAGTGTTCAATATTTTATCCACAGTCCTGTTAACAACTTTGAGGACTCCAGAAAACAGTAAAGCTTGATGTCTATCCTTCAGTTTTGCAGTTACATTTTAGTTATGACACAGATAAATTTGTTTCTTCGGGGAAAAACTAAGTATAATGCATAATAACTTTTATTAGTGTTTAAATTTTCTACTTCAACTCACTAATGGCAGGCACTCTAAGAATATCCTTTTTATTTTTTAAAGTCCTTTTCAGTGGAGAGAGAACTGCAAGATAGCAACAGCAGTTACCCAGATGAGCCCTGGAGGATAACTGAAGAGCAGCGGGAATACTATGTCAACCAGTTTCGCTCCCTCCAGCCGGACCCCAGTTCTTTCATCTCAGGTGAGAACGTGGGATTGCTGGACATTTTTCTCATGCAAGTAACGGGTAAACATCTTGAGAATACAGTTCACACAAAATGAACAACAACCTTCTGGGATTTCAGCTTATCTTCCTCTAAGATGGGATTTCTTATCAAGTAGAAATCATGTAGAAAAAAGATGGCAATGACTTTGGGAAAATGATGTTCCTGTTTCAGAGAGGTTAAATGGGAATTTGAGAGACCCTGGTGTAGGCCCCGCACCTTATTAGCTGGAGTAGTTCTTCAAATGGTAAATTGTAGCTCCAATGTGAGGGGTGTCTTAAACAGCTTATTGATTATATTATAGCCAAAGCAGGGATGGAGCATAGTGTTCTGAGGAGTTAGTATCACAAATCTCCTTGTATCTTACACACCCTAGAAGGCTAAACTCAGGCTCATTTTCTCTGGCCCAAATCTCTCTCCTCTGGTTTTTTCTGAGAGAAATTAAAATGTGGGAGGAAAATTAGGCAGCATTTTTTCACATGTCAGTCTTTCTGGGCTGTCTTCAGATCTACATATTCCTGTAGAGTTCTCATGTACAATTCAAGTGAAGAGGAGTGGATTTAATTCTTGTGCATGCCTACATTTTACCAGGCTGAAGTTAAACAAACAGTGAAATAGTACAGTCTGCAAGAAAAATCCACATAACTTTTGATACTTCAATTTCGAAGAAAAACAGTGTGTTCTTGATAATTGTAACCTGACATATTGAAGTGTGGGTTAACACTAGTTTTCTTCTTTAAGAGAAGTCATATGAGTGAGATGCACTTATATAAATAAATGGAAACATGATTTTATGGTTAGTGGTAATAACTATTGAAAGTAGAATAGAATAGATACAGTGAATTAATGTTATCATCATGATTTAACAACATGAGCAGAAGCCCAGATTGTATGTGTTGACCACTTGCTAACTTTACCCTGATCAAGTGAGATTCTTCCCAACATATGCCATATGTGTGTGTGTGTGTGTGTGTGTTAAAAGTATTTTTATTGTCTTTTAACTTTTTTGTTTTGCAGAATTTCAAATGTAGATACAACCAGTCTAGCTGGTATAACAAACACTTACCTATCACACAGCAGTAAGGATTTTGTTTTCCTTCTCAGCCTAGATGATTTTTAGTTGAAATTGACACACTGTTTTATTTGAAAAATATTTCAAATATCTCTAAAGTCTTCTTAAAAAATATAACCGCAAGTCACTGGCACATGTGGAAAAAAACCCATAAATTCTTTCACATCGAGTCTTCGTTGTTGAAATTTCCCTGTCTCATAAATACCTTTTTATGTTTTTAAATGGCTTTATTCTTATTTATTTATTTATCTACTTATGGCAGTACTAAGGATCGAATCTGGGGAGTGCTGTGCTACACCTGCAGCCGTATTTATTTATTTTGAAATAGGATGTCGTGTTGCCCAGGCTGCCCTCAAACTTGCCCTACTGCCTCAGCCTCTGACTAGCTCAGATTATTGGCGTGTACTGCCATACTTGGCTCGTGAATGCCTTTAAATTTTTTTAAAAAAGAAATTAAGAGAATTAAACAAATTAAAAGAAGTTGACATATTGCAATTAGTCCATGTCTCTTTTTTAAAAGAACCTCTTCATTGGTGCATGATTCACATACCATAAACTTCACCATTTAAAGTGAGCAGTTCAATAGTTTTATTATATTCACAGAATATATTCACAATCTGAATGTAGAACATTTTCATTACTAGCCAGTAAGTAACCAGTGTAGCAGCAGATATTTGAGCCCTTCCCACCTCCTAGTCCTAAGTAAGCAGTCATCGACTTCCTCTCTCTGTGGATTTACGTATTGTAGGCTTTGCTAATAAATGGAGTGTCTGTTTTCAGTGGGTGGCAGTGGGGCTCGGGTGTGGGTTCCAGGGCATAGTTTGTACTTCCCACATGGTCAGTATCAAGGTAGGGAGCACTCCAGCTTTCTCCTCAGCTTCTTCCTTTGGTGGCAGCAGCAAAGGCACAACTGAACTTGTTTGCTTTCAGGTTCCTATGGATTTCACCTAGCTTTTCTGAGGCACGGTGGTATTCTCTGAGGGCCACGTCAGGTCTCTGTCTGTGGGTTTGTGTATCTAGTGTGCTTGCAAGAAAGGAGAGGCAGGGGAAGAGGAAGGTGTCTCTGCACATATAAAATAGCTGGTCAGCAGGTTTGTATTCGACAGTTCTGACAAATGTTTGAGGAAGTGTTGCAGTGTTGGCCAAAAGTCATGTATCAACATTATTTCCAGCACACTTTTGGGGAGAGAGCTTATTGGTTTATGGGGTAGTTTGCTTTTGATCCTTGATAATCTATGGAAGGAAAATAAATCTGAATTAGGGTCCAGTGTAACCTATTGTTTTAAAGCCATTTAGAAGACTTGTGATTGGCATGGAAAAACTTTTGGCTTTTTCAGTTTAGAATAGAGCTTGGAGCTTTGATTGAACCGTTCTTTAGAACAGTTAATTAGAACTGAGGCCTTTGAACTGTGAAACTGTGCTGAGAGCTCAAATATTAGTGAAGAATATTAGTGAAGACTAACATTTCAAGTGCAGTTGGGACTCTCAGTTACACAACATTACAGTGGGATGATTGCTTGCCTTGACTTGGTATAGGTAAATTTACAACGACTAAAGAAAAATTACTGGACAAACTCCTCCAAAAGCTACCAAGAGATCTTAAACTTCACCAAAAATATTTCCTAAGATGTCTGTTAGTGACACCATTGGTGTTAATTTTCTTCTTGCTCATTTTTCTACCATGACTATATATTATCTTCCTGCCTTTTAATATAAGTGCTTCACATATTTTTACTTAAATAATTTTGAAATTTATCTCTTGAATTTTTAGTAAAATTTTGCAGTTTTTTGGTAAAAACAAGGCAGGAATTAATTTATGTGATTTGTATCTGTCATGCAGAATATGTCATTACTTCTTTTGCCCTGTTCTAATCTATATGTTGTTTTAAAAGCTGTTCATATATTCCTTGTATTTCTATTTATTTAATGAACCCAGTGGTGCTGGAGGTTGAACCCAGGACCTTGCCCACACTATTGCCTTGGTTGGTCTTACTTCGGGGACTTGTAGGTGTGTTTATGGCTGTATGGTAGAGATTGCTGAATGAAAAAAATGGTGATTAATTTGCATATAAAATACAATCTTCCCTACATAAATAATTAATGCTTTATTCAAACAATGGCTTTTGACAGGCTCTGTGGCCAAGAACTTCTTCACCAAGTCAAAGCTTTCCATTCCAGAACTCTCTTATATATGGTAAGTACAATTATTGCCCATAGTAACGTATACCATAAGACTCATCCTTCAGCATCTGTAAGAGGCTTCTTTTTTGAATGAGTTTTTTAACAGACTAAGAGAATATACAACACAGATTTTTGTTGCTGTAAAGGTTAAATACATTATCATGTGAAAAGCACAGTCAACAGTACCTAGCACACACTATGCACCATAAGTGTTGACTGTTAAAATAATTCCCTAATTATTATCCCCACCTCAGTCCCTTTCAGTCTAGGCGGTGGTGGGCATTGAGACTTTCTGTCTTACGTATTTTATGTTCAGATTTTTCTAATAGGGCTGAGGCAAATGACTAGAGGAACTTAAAAAGCTATTCTTTATGATATTTTATAAGGCTAGGTGAACAAAGGGTCCAGGAACATTTTAGAAATAAGTGAAATCTGATTATCCTAGCTTAGCTTCCTAAATTTGGCCAGTACTCCTCGGCTGGGCCCTAATTCAGCCCTGCAGCTGTAGTGCCCTTGCTGCACCTTGCTGAAGAGCCTGCCATAGCTCTAAGCTCCTGAAGGGCGATGCTGAGATGGTCCAGATGGCTCTATTTGCATCTGTGAAAATGCTCAGTGTCATAAACTCTCGGCTGTGTGCAGGCTAGTTTTTTTCCCAAGACTGGGCAGGAGTTTGTCCTCCTATAAATATATAATTAAAACACTGGGATATTTACGTAAAGCTTTTCTCATGAGGATTCACAAAAATTATGATAGGATTTACAATTGCATGTCATGTTTTGTGATCTTATTGAAAAGTTGTTTCAGCAGTACTCACACATGCCAGTGTATCTGAGATTCTAAACTGGATTTAAGTTCTTTAAACAATAATTATACTCTGGCGTAATTTTTTACCACAGTCCCTATATTAGATTTTAAAGCTAGGAAAAAAGAAACTATCATTTTGAAAACAATACAGCCTGTTTTGGCAGGATTCCAAGCTTTGATAGGTTGGAATGAGGTTTCCTATTTTTTTTTATCAAGACACATTCATGAACGCCAAATGGTATTCTCGCCATCAGGCCTTTGCAGAAGTTCCCTGAGGTCTAAGCCTGGGAAGCAGCTGTCTCAGGGCTGGTGCTTTCTAAATTGGAGGGGGAAGAGGGGAGAAAGCGGAGGAGGGGGAGGAAGGAGCGAGAGAGCAGGAGGATGTCAAGGGAAGTTATGGAGCCTATTTTCTTTCTAATGGTAGCATCTTTCTAGTATAGTCTCGTGCAAGTCCTGAATCTGTACCTGCCCCAGTACAGGTGTCTTTGCCTCTGGACACAGAGATGGAACTTATGGGCTCTTAGTTCCTTTGGTGAATAGGTTTCTTTTGTGCTGAGTAAACAGGTCTGTGCTTTTCAGTGGGAAACAGTGACTGAAGAGAAGATAAGCCTTTTCAAGACTCCCTTTCTTTCTTTTTGTATTATCTGGTTCCGGCCTTCCCTAGCTGTTAGTTTTATCTTAAAACATACGTCAATGAATATTTACTGAGCTTATTTGTATTTTCCCAAGAGGGAGATTTCAAGCAAAGAACAGTTTGCTACAAAATGTACATGATGTAGAAAGTTCAAGGGTTTCCCTCAGAGCTGAGAAAGGAAGCATCTATTCATTCCTGTGTTCTGGGTAACTTGCCTAATGATTGGGTCCAAGCCTCCTCTGCCTGTTCCAAGTGATAAGTTGGGCTCTTCACAACATACAGCCTGCATCTATTGCATGACTGTCTGCTGAGTGGGTATACGCAGGCATTGCTTTTCTTTTTATGTGAGAATTTCTTGTGCCACGTTGTCTGCGTTGTAAGACAGAGCCTGGGAATTCTGTCTGTGGGTTTGAGGCTGACTCTCACGGCAGGTACTAATGACATCTGTTATGTCTAGGGAACTTAGTGATGCTGACTGTGATGGAGCGCTGACCTTGCCTGAGTTCTGTGCTGCATTTCATCTCATTGTGGCCCGGAAGAACGGCTACCCACTACCCGAGGGCCTGCCTCCAACTCTGCAGCCAGAGTACCTGCAAGCAGGTAAGGCTTCATGGTATATCCTAAATTTTAGACACTTGCCATCGAGGTCTAACTAAGAAGGTTTTATGTTTTAAAACGCTATCTGGACGTTGGAGAGTCTTTGGTATGTGCAGCTGTTTTTCTTTAACTTAGATTTTTACAGCTTATAATGTGAATAATAGGGTTCCTATGGGTAGGTACAAATCATTCGATCTTCTTATGCTGACCCCCTTTGACTGGATTGGAACCAAAGTCACTGAACCTTGTGTGAGAACTATGGAATATACAAATACTGAACCTCTTCACTGATAAAATATGAAAAGGAAGGGTGTGTAGAGCCAAACTTCATGAAACTCAGTGACAGTATATTTTAGGCAAACCCTGAGGATTTAACAGTTAATGTTGAAATGCGGTCATCATCCATGTTTTTCTTTGGGTGAAGTTTAAGAAAAGGCCAGAACTGTCTAGTTCTCTGTGCTTTTAGACCCTTTGAAAAATATGAATGGTCTTGTTCAATTTTTCTGTTGTTTTTATGGAACTCCATTTAGCTCTTAAAAAATCTTCTAATCATATTCCAGCATTTTTCTAATGCATCCATATTTATCCTTTCAAAAAGATCCATTTTTCAACAAGATTATTGAAGAGCATAAATCCAGTTGAGGCTATCATGTATTCAAAATTATACAAGCTTTTGTTAAAATAAAGAAACAGTTATTATATCTGATACCATTTTACTTGTAATTATAGAAACAGTCCCTTTTCCCTAACAGTGAAAGTTAAAAGGCAGAGTTGGAAGGAGAAATTGGGTTATTTGGTGGATTGCCTGTGATCCCTTTGATGTTCTCATGTCTAGGTGACTGGGTGGGTTCTGGTAGAAATTTTTTTGCTGCCCAGTTTGCTAATAAAACTGTTGAGTACTTATTGTGTGAGAGGCACTGTTACTCTGTGGTGAGAATGCTGTATAAAAGGGTTTTTACTGCATGACACTTGTGGGTGGTTGGAGGATAGATGTTAAACAAGTTCACATGTGTGTAATTGGAGCCAGGACTAAATGCTTTGAGAGGGTGCAGGTGCAGCAAGGGCATATACGACCTCAGGGAATACTTGACTGTCAATGTTGAGATGTGATGGAGGCACTCACGTGGAAGAAGAGCTAAGGGCTTCAGAGCTAAGAAGGGGCAAGAGAGGACTCTGGGAAGAGGGGACAGCAGGTATGTTGGAGAAGCACTGCGAGAGACTAGGAACACAGGAGAAACAGAAATTTCAGGTCACACTGCCTGGAGTGCACAGAGTGAGGAGGAGAGGCCTCAGGGGAGGCTGAGAGGAAGATAGGGAGCAAATGGTGGGCAATAACATTGATCTGTGTGTCTTAGTTACTTTTCTTGTTGCTGACACACAATACCTGACACTCAAAGTTAAAGGAGAAAAGGCTTAGTTGATTTACAGTTTGTAGAGGGTTCAGTTCCTAGTTGGCTGGCTCCAAGGCTGGGTGCCATGGCACGCACTGTTTTTTTTTTTTTTTTCTTGGCAGTACTGGGGATCGAACTCAGGACCCTGCACTTGCTAGGCAGGCGCTTATTCCACTGAGCTATATCCCCAGCCCAAAAGCTTTTTTTTTTTTTTTTTTTTTTTTGGCGGTACTGGGGATTGAACTCAGGACCCTGCGCTTGCTAGGCAGGCGCTTATTCCACTGAGCTATATCCCCAGCCCTGGGTGCCATGGCAAAGGGACGTTTCAGAGGAGAAAAAGTTCATGGCAGGCAGTAGGCAACAAGGCAGCAACCAAGTTACAAGGGACAGATTTTTTTCTGATCTTTTTATATTGTATTCCCTAAGGGGAGGTAGCATGCACACCCAGGGTGGGACTCCCTTAATCATACCCCAAACTATGCCAAACCATTCAGTGGACTAATTTAATAATCACACACCCTTGACCCCAGCATCACACACTCTAGAACCAGCCACCTCTGAAAAGCCCCACCTATGACTATCTGAGGCTCTGGGAATCATCTAGACACAAGCCATAACACAGTGGCAGGAGAGTAATAAGTCAGATCGTCTGAAATGACCAGGCTGGCTTCCCTTCAGAAAGCACGTGTTGAGCAAGAATGGAAATGGTGAGAGTTTAATAGCGGTCCTGTCAGGAGTAGTGGGAACTCACCCTGGAGAGGTCACAGTGGAGATGGAGAGATACAGACACATTGGAGAGAGATTTAGTCGTTGTTATTCCTGGTTTTGGAAAACATTCACTTTCTACATGAGACCTTCCCATCATAAGACATTGGTCTTACAGTTCTAGCCAGGGCGCTAAATTGGTAGACTAGAAAGAAAATTCCAATATTGGTAAAACTACTCTTCAGGCTGGATTGAAGAGTGGTGCTTTGAAAGGTGTTGAGTTTTTACCGTGGAAACAGATCTCATAGTGAGAAAAATCAGCAGGGCCCATGGTTTGCCCCATTTGATATCTATGAAGTTCAGACTCTGGTAAGCACATGAACTAAAATCCATTTGGATTCCTGATACTCTGATCAGTAATTTACTGCAGAGCAGTGTTGGCATTTCAGCCCCTAGTGCAGGTGGGCAGGGACTAAAGATAATGTCAATCCATTTTCCACATTTGATTAAAATTCTTTTGAAGCATTGGATTAAAATAATGAGCAAAGCAAGTCAGATGCAGAAGATTAATTATCACTTGGTTCCTCTTATATGAGAAACACCAAATATAAGTCAATTAAATAGTAAAATTAAGAGGAGATGGTAGAAAATGGAAATAGACTTATTGGATATGGGGAAGAGGATGAGAGAAAATGGGGAGAGGGGATGGCAGGATTATGGAAATGATCAAGATACAGATGTATATATGCTTCATTTTCCCACAATGAATGTAATTATTATGTATCGTGGACATATAACAATAAAAATTTTGACTTCCTAATGGCTTGCTTGACATATTTAATTTGTGGATTCTATTTATTATCTGCTCCAAATGCTTTTCCTCTTCAGAATTTTGACAAATTTTCTAGTTGAAACATTTCTATCGTAATTGCTTTATGACAGAATGGTAAAGCAGAATCTGCTTCTAAGAAATGGCTGGTTGTTAGGTAATTAGCTTACCAACTTGCATGATTTTTTCCTCGTGCTAATTCATCCAGCGACCCAACTAACAGCCACTGTCACTGTTGTATGTTGGAAGAAACTCAGCATGTGATTCTTACTTCCTTTAAATTTGGTAAGAATTTATGCTTTTATTTTTATTAGTCCTGCTAACCAAAGAAGTAAGCATTTCATAACGTTATCATGGACACACATCATTGTAAGTCTTGTTTATTTCCAACAACAGCCAAAATGAAGTATTTTCTTCATTAATATTTATAGTTCAAACTATTACTGTGGTTACTACATTTAAAAATTATGCTAGTAGCATAGATAATAGTTAACATAGTGAGTGTGAGTGATGGGTAGTGTGGAAAGTTAATAATAACCGAGGGTTATTAAGGCTGGTCAGGTCCTCAATCTCCTGAACAAGTATGTGGTGAAGGCTAAATAAAAAGAGGCAAATGGAATGATTTCAGGGCTCCAGGAGGATCAAAGCCCTGTCACAGGATTCGAGATTCTCTTAGGGCTAAGACTAAGACTTTCTT